>JAULLG010562089.1:0-10223 GCA_035668355.1 Sarracenia leucophylla
AGATCTGGTTCTGCAACCAGGAGCATGATGAGATCTGGTTCTGAAACGAGATCGTCCTCCTCCTCCTCTCCATCGCATGTCATCGCCTTCCTCCTCTAGATCGACAAGATCGTCGATTTGATTGTCGACATTCAATCGCGACAGTCGCTGCCCTCCTCCTACAGATCGACGAGATCGTCGAACCATATCATCGATTTGATCGTCGACTAGATCTGTTTTTTTATTTTTTTACGATCATATTTATGATCTGGTTTGATTTGTTTATTTGATCTAGTTAGTTTTTTTTGATTTGATCTGATTTAATTTTTTTGTCGTTTTGGTTCTAGTTTTGATTTGATTTTTTCGTTTTTGATCTGGTTCGATTTGGTTTTGAGTTTTGATCACCACCAGATCTGGTTTTTGCATATTGGGGGACGGATCTGGACTAATACATGTGTCGTTGTATATACGGACTGATACATGTATCAGTTCGATTTTAGATTTTTGTTTTTTTTTTGTGGTTCTTCGAAGCAGATCTGGACTGATACATGTATCAGTGTATATACAGATTGATACATGTATTAGTTCGATTTTAGATTTTTTTTTGTGTGGCTCTTTGAAGCAGATCTGGACTGATACATGTACCGTTGTATATACGGACTAATACATGTATCATTTCGATTTCGATTTATACTTATGCTCTGTTGGATTTGTGGATTGAGAATAAAAACTTGTATGGGCACTGAACTGATACATGTATTTGTCCGGCACTGGACTGATACATGTATCTGTCCGACGGGGGTGGTGGTCGGCGGCGACGGACTGATACATGTATCCGTTGTATATACGGACTGATATATGTATCTGTCCGGCGACGGTGGTGGTCGTCGGTGGCGGTGGTAGGCGGTAGGCAATGGCGGCGGTGGCGGTGGTGGTCGTCGTTGGTGGTGGCGGTCGGTGAGGTGGTGGTAGTGGCATGTGTATGAGGAGGAGGAGGAAGGGTAAATTTGTCTATTCAAAAAAATAATGGGAATAAAACTCTTAAAAAAAATATGGTGGGTCTAAAACTTTAAAAATAAAAAAAATGGGATTAAATCCTAATTCTCCCATAAAAAAATTGACAGATATAGGACAAAAAATAATTATCAACGCATTGAAGACTATAAATCTTTGTGTACAAAGATGTTATTAAATATAATAAAAAATTGGCAGATAAAGGACAAAAAATAATTTTCATGAGTTGCATAACATCGTGTTTCTTTTATATCTTATTAAAATGATATCGTAGTCTCCACTTAACATTCGAAAAAAGATTTATTAAAAACCGGCTTGGTCCCTTAGCCTTAACTTAATATTTTTTTTTTTGATCAGTAAAAGGAAACTTGTATAAAGATGAAATTCGAGGTACAATGTAGGATATTGAGGGGCCAACAAAGTAGCCGCAACAAACATTAGCCTAGAAAGACCCGAACTACCACCACTGCATTAAGATAATGCAGAAGGAATAATACAAGGAAAAACACTCAGAAAAAACAAAAGACAGAACAAAACGCAAACTAAGACCAACTCCTAAACTACCTACAAAAGGCAGAGGAAAAGAAACAAAAAACAAATAACTCAATTAAAACCAAAAGCCAACAGCAGCAAGGGGCATACACGACATTAGAATCAATGTAAAACCACCCAATAATCAACAAGGCCAAGAGCAAAGAGCCCCAACTTGCAGTACTAAACCAAAGCTAGGAAAGTCCTTATACGGGAGACCTCAAGTAGCAGCATTAAATCTGGCCATAGCATGTCCATGTATAAGCACCTGAGGAAGGACCAATGGAACTACACCACCAATCCAACACTATCCCAACACAGCAACAAAAACTTCATAAGGCCCAACAGAAAATAACAGCAGCTTCTCAACACAGGGAAGAGGCCAGAACAACGCTGAACTATGACAGCAACAGCAGCAGCAGATCACGTGAATCATTAGACCGAAAGATCCATCTTGAAATGTTCCAAAACAGTAGGCTACTTTGAATTGTTGCATCTTGAGACGTTGACCTCAACACCAATGAGTACTATGACAACAACAGAAAATCCAATATAGCACCATTACACCCACCCCACCAGCCCCCCCAGACCCCCAGCCCAAAGAACAGCTACAGCATGATACCCCCAGACCTCAAGCCCACCCAAAAAACCACATTGTTGCCACTTAGCAAGTAAGTCTAAACAACCAGCTTCACCCCACAACACCACAACACGCACCACCAACACACACAACACCCCACCACCAACACACACATCAACTGAAACCACCGAAGCCACCCACAGAAGGAAAAACCAATGACAGGCACCCATCCCAACCCCAACAAACCAGCCACCCATGATCGACAACCCAACCACAAACAGCCAACAACCAAAACCAGACCCCAAAGGCCCAACAATCAGCAAATAAACTCCTGGGTTATTGCAACACCCAATAACAAGTTGATAACAAGACCAATCTGTGAGAGCTATAAGGCCATGAGAATTCCTAATAGCTGAAGTCATAGAGGATATCTATGAAGACATCAACACAAACCCACAACGCAACACAACCCCACACCACCTCAACAAACACAAACACCAAGACCAAAAACAACAACACCACAAGCAGACCACTAAAAACCACCACAACCAGAACCACACAGCACAACTGCCCAACCCCAAGCTCCACCCCAACTTTACGGCCCAAAGAACAAAAGCCCACCCCAAACCAGCAGCACCCCAACCAAACACAACCCCCCCACCCAACTGCTACCCACCAAAGAAACAACCACCAAACCCCCCCCCCCCCCACTGCAGCAACCAACCCAACAAAACCACCATAAAACCCACCACCACCCGACACCCTGCAATCACCACAGAACAACAAACCGACCCACCAAACCCAAAACAAAATACTTACGAAGAATAAATAACCAGTTGGCTTTGTATCAATTTTTTTATACTCCCACCAACAAACAACACAGAAACAGGAAACGACCCCACACACCACCACACAACCACCCACAAAACCACACACACCTGAAGACTACCAACAAAAGACAACCCCCAACCCCCACCACAACACATACAAACATATACTACATACAGAAGCAATCAAACACCTGTATCAGAATATATATCCCCAATTTACTAGGACCAACCACCGCCACAACAGATTACCCAAGAAACTCATATAAAAACCAGATAAAAATCTCAGTCAGAACAATGGCCACGAGAGAGCAGCCCCCACACAACACCACATCGCAGAGGCAACACCCAAGCACCCACAACCAAATCGCAAAGGAGGATACATACCTATAACTAAACAGCTTCACAAGCCAACAGTCAACCCGGAGCACTCTATGGTACAACTTTACTTCCTAAATTCAAAGTTTTCACTTCCTGAATACGATATATAAAATCATCCAAAGAGAATTCATGAGAAGTAATTTCGGCTTTAATCCACATACCAGTCGATATCTTAATTCCTTCCACCACGGATTGCCAAGATGCTTCCTCCTGTTTAAAACATTTCTTATTCCTTGCAATCCAAATATTCCACAGCGATACATAAAAGAGACAAACCCATATCCTTCTAGCAAAACTACCCAATTGACACCCTTTCCACCACAAAAGAAGATCCAAAATACTACAAGGACATACCCAGTATAAACCCCACCAATTAACCACCCCAGACCAGACAGCCCATGCCCAAGAACAGTGAATTAAAAGATGACAAGACGATTCCACCACCTGTTCACACATTGTACAATCTAAAGGCAAGTTTTGGGGCCACATACCCCTTCTAGCTAAAAATTCCTTAACTGGTAAACTATCCAAACAGGCCAACCAAACAAATACCTGAGCTTTCGGAGGGCTGATTGTATTCCAAATCTCTGCTAACTTTGAATTCGTATTCCCACTTTTCAGATCCAAGCATTCGGTAAATGATTTAACTGAAAAAGACTCCTCTTTACCACCCAACCACCTAGGCCAATCTTCATTATCTTGGTTCAGAGAAAAATTATTAAGTTGCTCCAAAAGAGTTTGGAGACTAGTTTTCTCCCATTCGAATAAATCCCTTCTAAAACACAAAGACCACGTACCCCTTCCATATAACCCCCCATAAATCTCATGAATTGAAGCTTCTTTTTGAGTTGATAATGAATACAACCTAGAAAAAGAAAGTTTTAAAGATTTTTCTCCCAACCAAACATCCACCCAAAATCTGGTTTTTAGTCCATTCCCGACACCTACCCTCCAATTTTCAAGAAGAATCTGCTTTACCATAGGCTCAGCTGCCACCTTCATGATCCCATTCCACATAGAAGTCCCTTTACATTTAACCATCCTTTGGGGTAGCCAGTCCAAAATAGATTCATTATACTTAGACTGTATCACCCTCCTCCAGAGACTTTCTCTTTCGCATGCAAACCTCCACCACCATTTAATTAACAACGCCTTGTTTTTCTTTCTTAAATCTGGAATGCCCAAACCACCTGCCCTCTTACTTTGTGTAACTTTCTGCCAAGCCACCAACCGAACTTTCCTTTTAGTATTTGAATCACCCCATAAGAATTTCCTTTGAATACCCTCAATATGTTTCACAACCTTGATAGGCATGAGATATAAGGACATATAGAAGACGGGAAGAGAAGACAAACATGATTTTATTAACTGAATTCTCCCTGCTCTTGATAAGAACTTCCTTTTCCAAGGAGCTAATTTCTTTTTATACCTTTCAATCAAGGGATTCCAATTTTTTACTAACCTTGGATTAAGCCCGACAGGTACCCCCAAATACTTCATAGGTAACTGCCCAATTTTACATTTAAACAGGTCAGCCAAATTTGTTATTTCAGCATCAGACAATCCAACTCCAACTAGTAAACTTTTGTGATAATTAACCTTCAGGCCAGATACCATTTCGAACCCTTTCAACAAATCTTTCATTAGAAGCATCTCCTCAGCCACAGGCCTGCTGAAAATCACTGTATCATCAGCGAACTGTAGTTGACATATTGTAGGACCCTGATTACCTAGCCGAATACCCTTCAACTTACCAATCCTCCTTGCTTTATCTATGATAATATTCAAACCCTCAGCTGCTATATTGAAGAGAAACGGAGACAATGGATCACCTTGTCTAATGCCCCTCTCCATCTTGATCAATTTAGTTGGCGCTCCATTAATAAGCACAGCCACTGAGGCAGTAGAGATACACTCCATCATCCAACCGCACCACCTATCACCAAAACCCATATCTTTCATAATATTAATTAGAAATTTCCAATTTAAACGATCATAAGCCTTCTCGAAGTCTAATTTGAGAACAACACCCTTTTGCTTCTTCCTTTTCCATTCATGTATAACTTCATTGACAATTAAAATCCCATCCACTGATTGTCTTCCCGCAATAAACGCGGTTTGCTTTTCATCTACCACATCTTTCATGACATGCTTCAATCTTCCAGCTAATACTTTAGCTAAAATTTTGTATACCGATCCCACGAGACTGATAGGTCTAAACCCCTGTAGAGATAATGGACACTCTTCTTTGGGGACTAAGGTTATAAATGAAGTATTAAGAGATTTTAGTAATTTACCGTGGGTATGAAACTCGCTCATGAACTGAATAATGTCGTTCTTAACAACACTCCAAAACTTCTTAAAAAACTTGAAATTAAACCCATCAGGCCCAGGAGCTTTATTACAGCCACATTCCTTCACAACAGCCAATATTTCCTCATCAGAGAAAGGTTCTTCCAGCTGGACAGCTTTTTCGGTACTGATTAATTTCAATACTTCACATCGAAAAGATGGTCTTGCTTCCCAGTCCTCCTTATATAAATTAGTAAAATATTTAATCACCCCCTCTTGAATCTGTTGAGGAGTTGTTAAAATTACCCCGTCTTGACAAAGTTGCCCGATATAATTTCTCGTCCTCCTACTATTTGCCATTGCGTGAAAAAAAGCCGTATTTTTGTCGCCTAGCCTCAACCAATTCTGTCTAGATTTTTGTCTCCAGAAATTTTCTGCTCTTCTAGACCACACCCAAAGCTTAGCTCGACATTCTCTAATATCCTTCCTCTTATCTTCTTGTATTAATCCCACCTCCTCAGCCAACTCCAACTGACATATTTCTTCTTCCAACTTAGCAATAGACATGTCTATATTTCCAAACTCCTTTTGATTCCAATCTTTGAGTAAACTCTTCAGATTTTTCAATTTTTGCTGCACAATAAAACCACCCCAGGCCCCACCCCTAACTGGTTTATTCCAACCTTCCACCACCAAATGTTTTAGACCTGCACAACCCACCCAAGCATTACAGAATCTAAAGGGTTTTGGACCCCAATCTAGATTATCCTCTGCTATCAGAATAGGGCTATGATCCGAAAGACACTTAGGTAACCCACTCTGGATAATCTTAAAAGAATTAATCCAATGGATGCTTAGGTGAAATCTATCCAGCCTGCTTAACGTAGGAGAATCATGCATATTAGACCAAGTAAACTGTCTACCAACCATAGGTATATCAACTAACTCCATATCTTCGACCCAACTTCTAAATTCTAACATACTTTTTGTCAACCTACTACATTCAGTCCTTTCTCCTATACATAAAATATCGTTAAAATCCCCCCCCAAACACCAAGGGTCACGCATGGCCCCTTTCATTTCTTTCAGCATCTTCCAAACTTCAAATCTTTCTACAGGACAACACGGCCCATAAATATTTCCAATTACACAGTTAAACAATCCTTTAACCGTACCTTCCAACAGGATAAAATTCCTATGAATATGTTTGACCTTAACCGAAAAGAAATCATTATTCCAAATAATAAGAAGGCCCCCAGATCTGCCCACTGCCCAAGACTGCGCCCATTCACACTCGACACTTCCCCATAGTTTCTGAATTTTTGCAATCTCAGCTTCCTCCCACTTGGTTTCTTGAATAAGGATCATATTTAACTTTCTTCTCCTTACCATTTTCCTCACCATTCTTTGCTTCTCAACCCTCCCCAAACCCCTTACATTCCATGAAAGAATCCTCATTATAGCAAATTTTCCCCATCCTGATTCGCCGCATTTTCTTCCATATCCATAAATCTTTGAATAGCTTGCTCCTCACGCCCTTGAAAATCAATTCCCATTAATTTGCTTGTCTCCACTGTCCTTTCAGCTTCACGTCTGATAACCGCATTTCTATTTCTTATATTCTGGGATGATAAAGAAGAATCTTCCTCCACACATGGCTCTAGAACTTTCTGATTATTTTTTCTTCTGCTATTCTGGCCTCCTTTCCTCAATAAACCTTTTGACCCATAATCCAACAAAGATTTCCTTGATTTCTTTCTATTCCCAGGATGTGTTTTTTGGACTACAACATTCCCTTTAACAAATCCAGTCGAGCACTCTCGAACTGATTCAACTTCAAAATCAGATTCTAAACCATTCTCTTGATAAAAAGCTGCCTTTTCCACTCCCCCCCACACCATTCCCCTTTAAGCACACATCATTTTTATCAACTAGACAATCCTTTTCCATAACATCCTGGCCAATGCTCAATCCCAGCCCCATGTCATTTATGTTTTCACTTTCACCCAGACTAGTATCACCCACTTCCCTATATGCCTCTTCACCTTCTTCTAAGACCTGGCCTTTAATGCAGCCTCCTTCAATTAATGCCTTATTCCCAGCAGATCCAGCTAGGACACCACCTGTACAAGCCATCTGTAAATAATTTTTTGAATTCTTGGAGCCAACACCGAGACTTGATTCACCCACTTGACTAGCCTTTACTACTGCTTCCGAACTCTTCACATCCAGCTTCTTTGATTCATCCATTTGTGATACTTGCACAGTGTTCTTTCCGTAGACAGAATAAACCCCTTCGTCTCTAATTTGAATGCTTCCATCATCTGCTGGATTGGTGTTAGAGACATGATCACCTCCTCTACACAGTGACTCTCCCCTCGTATACAATTGTTGAAAAGAACCCTCACTAATCCGAATGCTATACAGAAATTTACCCACTTTTAATTGACAGAATGAATTAATAGGATCCTTAAAATCTGTAGAGATAAGCACCCTCCCAACCTCAACATCTCCTCTGTTTAAGGTCCTTTCATCCACTAACACCACATCCCCCCATCTACCACCAATACTAGAAAAAGTTGACTCATTCCATGTATGTAGAGGGACTCCTTCCACATATAACCACACCCTTCTAATCAAGTTGGCTTCCCTGTAGGACCAGTCATATGTTACTTCGAACCAATTCTCTAACCAGATCTTAATATTACTCAAAGACTTCATTTTAACCTCAATTGAAGGAAATTGAATCAGTACTTTATCACCCCCTAGAGATTTTAAATTCAAATCAATCTCCCCTGATACTCTCATCTCCTCTTGGATTTGTGGTATATTTTTCGAACCCCTAGTAATTCCCACCAGACAACTTTTTAGCCACTCTGAATCAATTTCCTTAGCTTCCACGACCTCGCCCTGAAGAAATGGTTCTTCATCCTCCCCCATATTGTTATTATGACAGTGCTGGCTTCTCTTCTCCACTAAAATTCCTTCTTGAAGATCCGATATCCCTACCCTTTTCCCCAAAGAACTAGAGTTTCTCATTCTGTACCCTTTATAGGTATTAAATCTGGCTCTCCTCACCTGCAATCTTCTATCCATACACCACAACCCATTGAATCTAGCGATGGCTGACGCAACTCCCCTCTGTGAAGAAAAGGTCACAAAACCATACCTTGTATTGCTTCCCGTTCTTCTTCTCCTTGGAATATACACATACGAAACATTCCCAATTTTACAGAAAATGTTCCCTAGCCGTCTATGATCCATCTTCTCCGGCAGATTATCAATGAAAATGGTCTCACCTTCCGATCCCTCTAGCTTTCTTTCTCTAATATGCCCTTTGTCTGTAGCAATTTTTCCACCCTGAACCCCTAACCTTCTTTCTTCATTCTGCCTACCTTTAAAATTCTTAAGTACTTCATCTGGACCCCAAAATTTACTCTCATCATTCTGTCTCCTCTCCTCAGGCTTGAGATCTCCACCTAAACCCCCTTGATTTTTATCTTTCTTCTGCCACCTCTTAGTGAAATTACTTTCTCTACCCTTACCCCCAACAAATTTATCTCTACCCGCTCCTCTGTAACCAACCCTAGAATCTTGGTCTCGATTTCGACATACCCGCAGCTCCGTACCCCCGAAATAATCATCTCGATCCGTTCTTCTGAAGCCAATCTTAGATCCTCGATCTCGATCCCGCCTGACCCGCCACTCACGCTCGCTTTCTCTTTCACTTACTCTTGCCCCTCCATAACCAGGTTCCCAGCCTTCAGACTCGATCAGATACCTACCATACACGTAAGACGATCCTCCAAACTCGAAACGCCCCCCGTTATCTCGCCATAGGTGGCCCACTCCCTCATTATCTCGCCGTAGGTGGCCCTCGTCGTAGGTGGCCCTCTCCTCCATTAGGATGGCCACATATAATAATTCAGTTGAATCGTTACAAAGAGAGAGAGAGTGAAAAAGAGACAGTCTTTTCACCCTTTTCTCCCGTCCCTTCACCCCTGGTAAGGAAAAGCCCGATTGGCAAATAGCTTATAAGCTAGGTTTTTTTTTTTTTAATAGTATTTTTAGTAAAAATATTAAAATGAATTTAAAATATATTGTTTCATAATTTAGCTTTTAAACTAATTTTTCTTTTGTAGTTGTTTGGTTAAAAAATTAGTTTTTCTATTTTTTTGTTTGAAATAGATAATTTTATCTTTTTTATATATTTACTATTAACAATTATATGTATGTAATTTGTAATGGTAGTAAATAAGTTGTGAATGAAAGGTTTTATTGTATTTTAAGAATAATGAGAATTTGAATAGAATATTTTAGAATTCGTATTTTGATTTGATGTTCTAATTTTTTAGTTTTCAAAATTTTTGCCGAACAAATATGTTTAATCTTTTAACGTTTTTAACTAAAAAAAAAAAACTAAGTTATCAATGAAACGGATAGTCGATACCTCAGGTACACGTGGTTGACTTGAAATTTTTTTTTTATATCGAAAAGGGATTTGTGCCTTAATATATTTGTAATCGACAATAAATCGAACAAAATAGTACATCGGTAGAAATAAAATACTCTAAAAGGAGTAAATAACCCCCATAAGGAAAGAAAATCAATTTTGACAA
>JAULLG010562307.1:0-10213 GCA_035668355.1 Sarracenia leucophylla
TTGGGGTACACTTACTCTGATTTCCAAGCTGATAGGGATTCTAGGAGGTCCACCTCAGGCTTCGTGTTTACCTTGGGAGGTGGAGCCATCATTTTGAGGAGTGTCAAGCCGTCCTATATTGCTGACTCTACCATGGAGGCCAAACATGTTGCAACTTCTGATGCAGCTAAGGAGGTGGTTTGGCTCAGGAACATCCTGTTGGACTTGGATGTCGTACCTTCAGTACAGTCACGCATTGTACTTTATTGTGACAACAGCGGAGCGGTTGCGAACTCATAGGAACCTTGAGTTCATAAGAAATGCAAGCACATAGTAAGGAAGTATCATCTCATCCGGGAGATAGTGCAGTGGGGAGACGTGGTCGTTTCCAAGATAGCATCTGCGGAGAATCTAGCGGATCTTTTTGCAATGGCATTATCTCAGAAGGTCTTTGACAATCATGTAGAGGGGTTAGGTGTTAGATCTATGGTTGCATGACTTTAAGTATAAGTGGGAGATTGTTAGGATAGTATACATAAAAGAAATGCTTTTATGTATTTTATTTTCCAGGATCCTGGCATATTAATGAGATTCAGTTGAGATGATAAGCATATTCAGTTTCATATTTATTTTATGTATGATGTATGTATGCATTGCCCGTATATCTTGTCCAGTATTTTACTCATCGCATGAAGCGGGGAAGTCAGGTCAAAAGTTCTGACAAATATACAAAGGGCTCACAACCGCAATGGAACCAGACTGTCCATTGGTACGGTTGTAGCACATCATTCTATGAGTTGATCTTAGCTAGGTCAAAAGGATCGAATCTCGGTCTTGGGATTTGAGTTTCGAGCTCGGAGTGTTAGTACACTTGGAGACTATTGAGCGGGATCGGTAGGATGATCAATTCTATAATGACTATATGAATTGATCCACATCCTACAATATCAGGTTTTGCACGTGCTCTTAATCCCGACGTGATTGATCAAATCATGTTCGGATAGTGTTTAGTACTTTGAGTCACCAATGACTGAGATTTTTATGGCGAGATCAATATGACCGGTGGGTTGGGTGCAGACAATATTCGTTGGATGTTTGATAATCAGCTGATCGACACGACGTCCGATATAGGTTGAGAAGTTCCCCCTCCTATGCTTTGCTTATAAGTTTGACGATGCCAAGCCCGATTGACGAATCTGTTGATCCGGCATGTCAATAAGTTAAGCAGTGCGGTTGCGAGGAAAAGAGGATTTTGGAACCGGATTGTCAGTAACCTAATTTGATTATCGGTAATCTATATCATAAATGGGGGGATATAACATTTCAATTGATAATTGGAAACTCGAGACATAATTCGAGTTTAGGGTCGGGAGTTCAGTCTGGGCCTTTAGTGGAATAAGTTCTGGCTCGTGCGAGAATGGATGTAACTTGGGGGTTTAGTAAGGGATATCCGGTATTCTCGTACAGTTAGGCCGAGTCCTATACATCCATGGGATCCCTCACGTAGCCCTTTTATATGCACGGATTTTTGGTAGGTTTCCGTACTTATTTAATTTAATTCGATCATCGGATTTAATTGCCGGGACGTTTGAGGTATTAAATTAAATGGTTAGGGGCAATATTGGCAAATTGGTTTAAAAGAAATTATTCCCATGTGGGTGGCACTTATAAGAGGGAGATTATTATTTTAGGTATGTATATTTTTCTAATTATGTTTATGGTAATTTATTATATACTTAAGGTTTTTTTATATATACTTAGTGTATATAAAATATATAAAAAAAATTAGATTCTCCGACATATAAGTGGCCGGCCCTAAAAGGGGATTTGGCTTGCTAATCTTGTATATTTTATTTTCATATGGCTGGAATTTATTGATATATATCTGAAAAGGCATTAAAATAAAAAAGGTATATACATGGATCTAGATAATTAATGGACTCTCATAACTTTAACTTAAAGTTGTCGCCGCCCCTTTGCTCATCTCCCTCTCGTTCTTGATTCGTTCTTTGCGGTATTGAGAGGTTTGAGTGTGTCGAAGCCTAGAGGAGTCGACTCGGATCGGTGCCCACACGCCGGAGTCAATACGCGCGAGGGTTATACGTGAGAAGATCTCGCAGTGGTCTCTCCTAAAGATTGGAATACTTAGAAATTTTACGACAAAATTTTGATCGGTAAAGTTCTGCCCTTTTCTTTTATGCATGTTAGTTTCATGAAAAACGCGCACCAAAATCGTTTTCTAAATGCGCTTCCGCTCTCGGCTCCAACAATTTGTGGTGCACACCTGTAGGGAGTGTTACTTGTTGCTTTTTCTTGATCTTCTCTTATCGTAGATGCGTATTTATGTAGTACAATGACCGTTCTGGTGCTTGTTTGGTTGGTGGACATGCAGGACTATTACGCATGATACATGTCGTGAGATAGGAAGGAGATCAATGTGAGGTGTGACGTTTATAAGCTATGGTATGAGACATAGCCTATAATTCATCACGAGAGAAACCTATTTTCATGTATTCTTATTTTATCTATTTGTTTCTTGTATACCTATGTGGTTGGATCTTTTTATCTTGCTTGTGATATATGTATTTATTGTTTTCTTTAATCATGATATGCGATACAAATTTTCCTTTTCGTTTTAGTTAAATTTTATTTACATAATCGCATGTCGTCCTCATAAAGCATGCTTAGTTCGCATATAGTTTGATTCCTACGAGCTAGTGGGCTCACGTTATCTCTGACAACACAGGTGATAGTAGCAGAAGCGTGGTGGATGATGAATTGGAGTTTACAGAAGATTTCTTGCTTTGCTAGCTAGGTTTTGTAGCCATGTTTGGGTTTAGATCGTTGGCACCTTTGTTTAATGCTTAGCTTTCAGTTTTACATGTCGCTAACAATTGATTTGCAGGTTTTCATTTTGTTTTATCGTTTACAGTTTGTTTATTTTCATATATCGTTGAACCTTGTAACCTCATTTAAATAGTTGCTCCTTTTCATTTCCATTGCATTTATTTATTGTATGTCGTGAGGCCGTTATGCCGGGAAGGTTTTGGGTTTCGTTTGGGTTGGTTTTGGTGCTCGGTAAGTATGCATCTTAGTAGGTTTTTCCTTTGTGCCTCAAAAACTATTATAAAAGATTTTTGTTTTGGTTTGAGCCTTATTTTCTTCGCAAAAACTCTCTGGTGCTACTGCGCCTGATGCGCGCTTGACGCGCACTCGAGCGGGGTCCCCTGTTTTTGGTTCTCCAAAAAATGGTGATTTCGATAAAACTTTGGTGGTTTGTTGCAAGATTTTGAGACCTTTTTCAATCTTAGTATTTACAGTATTTTCTCCTATAAAATGGTCTCCTTTGTTAAGGCTTGTTTGGGTTTACACAGTTAAAAAAATTCTTATGTTTTTAATTAGTAGAGTTTCAGTTTCGATTTGTTTAGACTTTCGGCTTCTGTTTTGGGTTAGATGTTAAGTAATGCGGGTCAGGGCCTTACACTTCCAGTGTGGTCTAGTTATCAATCCTAGGAAGGGTAAGAACTATGTCACACATGATGGTGGTAACATCGGAGGTTTCTTCGGAACTACTTAGCCGAGAGGCAAGACTATTAGACTATCACAAGTCACATGGTCTCAAGCTACTACACAACAACATAACCGAAGCTAGGATGGTGAAACTATAACGAGCCAGTCCTGTTTTAACTTTTCATCTCATTGTGTGACATTATTCCATAAGTTTTGGTATGTTTTGGACCATGTAATCATGGCTCATTTCGGTTTTCAAGCTTTAATTCAAAATCGACATACGTGAACCTTTTTTGATAACTGATTAAAAGTTTTGAAAGAATTGAAGTTTATCAATGGTTTGGGGTACGCTGATTGCGTCATTTGTTTTTAGAAGCTCTAGATAATTATTCCTGAGTATCGGATCAAGTTTGGTGTCGATTGGACCAAGGACAGGTCCCCGTTTTTAAATTTTTGGGCTATACTTAACATGAGAGACTGTTCAAGCTGTGGAGAGTCCACTCGAGTGTACTAAGTCAGCCAGACCTATTATGTGATACGATTTAGCACGATTTTTGGGCAAAATATATCATTCTCTCCTCTAAAAAATTCTGCAACAGACCTGAGGTGATTTGGGGGTTCGGATTTTGGATCTTGGAATCTCGGTCAAGGCTCGTTTGGTACGTTTTACTGGTTTTTGTTTATGGATCCTCAGAATATACGCATTTGTTTACGTTTCTACTGAATCGATTTTTTATTTCGGTGTTCATATGATGCTAAGAACAGCTCTGGGCTTGATTTCTGGCTTCTTTTATGGTTGCGAGGTAAGATCTATGCTAACTTTGAACTATTGGTTATGTATGGGTTGTATACATTTGAAAAAGTAAGATTTTTTATGTTTTTATTATTTTTGAGCTACTAAATCATGGGGATTTTGAAAAGTAACTGGTTATTACGCATCCTCGTGGTATTAAGAGCATTCATATCTTTTCGAATTTTCATTTGTAGTTATGTAGCTCAAAACGTGTACAATGTGAGATTTACAAATATCGGGTTTTATCTAGCTTAAAATTTTGATTTTTCAAAAGTGTCAGCTTTTCCTTGATATGTACCGAGATTGTCGCTTGCCGGTGTTTTCGGTTCGCAAAATGGACAGTCGTAGCAAGAATTGTACACAAATTGCCTGGGACGAGGTTTTTGGGGGAAAATAGGCTTTTAAGTTGTTTTCTTGAAAAGTGATTATCCTATGTTCCTCCCTCATATTTCTTTCAGCCTCATATATATATATATATATAGTTTTCCTGAAAAGTGATTGTCCTATGTTCCTCCCTCATATTTCTTTCAGCCTTATATATATATATATATATTAGATTAAATGGTTGTCCTATTTTTGTGGTTGTTTTCTTGGATGGCAGATGCTGCTATTGAGTGTATGATATATATATATATATATATGATTGAATTGATACCTTAGTAGAGATATGTAGATCAACAACCTTTTCAAACTGGTGGTTGAACCAGATTCTCCTAGTTCATCCTTACATTATGAGTTATGATTATTGCAGCTTGATTGAATACAGGATAGTTACAGACAAGGCCTTTATTCTTGTTATCATTGTACTTGTGTTTGGTATTTGAATATACATCTATTCTTATATATCTTTGATAGTTTAGATATAAACCTGTTTCATGTATATCATTGATAGTTGTTGTTGTAATATCACTGGATACGTTGTGTCTTTAATAGTTACTGTAGCACTATGATTTCAATTATATATTTGTGCCTATTAGAGCATTTCTCATTTCCACACACACTTGGTTGATATGAGGTACCATGGTTTTTGTTGTAGTTTGGTTGTATTACTACCGATTGCCCCATTAAATTACGTGTATTAGTATCGTTTTGGGTTAGAGATACTCTTAGGAGGGTCATCGATGTCGTAGGTTTGATATGTAGGATCTGATGCCTATGATTGGCTATCCTTGGTCGGGTGCTTGTTATTGGCGATCACTTGATCTCAGTGCCAGTGGTATCACCTGGTGATCTGATCTCGGTACCTTTGAGAGGTGACCTAGAGGTCTGTTGCCCCGGTTGTGGCTGTGCCTATGATTTCCTTTCGTTGGTCTGATACCTGTTATAGGCGACCACTTGATCTCGGTGCGTGTGATATCACATGGAGGACCTTTCTACCATCTTTGATGGCTAGTGTCGATTTCGGATCAGCATCAAAAAAGTGCACATATGGATGAATGCTGATTTCATATTGGCATTCTCATGGCACTTTTCTCGTGGTTGTGGCTAGGAGTGGAGGTTTGGAGATGTTGGAGTAGGTGCTTTGGGGTAGCTGGTGAGATGATAGGTGTGGATTATACCTATTTCATATTCCCCTATGCACTTACACGACCCCATTTGTATTGAAAAGTATATTGTTTTCCCTGTATTCTCTGTTGTTCTAACTATTAATGTTATTAACTGTAAAATGGTTTCAAGTTAAATGATTTTAACTTATGATTTATACGGATTCCGTAATGCTTATAAGTTGAGGTATGGGATGGTAAGGTTTGGTTTGATAAATAAAACTTGGACTTTGGGGCATTGTTATTGCATAAAACTCACATCTAGACAAGATTTGGTTTTGGAAAAAATGAGTTATGCATATTACAATTTTAAAAGGCATTAAAATGTGTATTTACTGCTGCATAATCAACCTTGCATATTATCATGCTTTCTTAGTTATCATATTTCCTACAAGCCAGTGGGCCTACGTTGTTTGAGTAACAACGTACAGGTTTAGCGGTGGGTGATAGCTCCTGGATGGATTTATTGTTTGTCTCTTCCGTGTAGGGATCGACACTTATGTTTATAACATGCTTTATATTACAGTTTGTCATGTTGGATTACTATATTATCACAGATCTTGTTAGGTTATAGATCTGGTTGTAAGGCATTAAGGCCATTTATCATTTATTGCATGTTGGTGAGGAATCTAGGTAGTTAATTTCTCTTGGTTGCATGTACAGATGTGGGTTGGATTTTCGGCTTACGTGTATCTTAGCTTAGCTTGTTAGATTTCTTTAAGTACATGTATGGTTTGACAGCTCTTTGGGGGCAGGTAGTATTAATCTCATTTGGATGTTTATCAGGTACAAGATATGGTTGTAGTCCTAAAAACAAACATATCCACACAAAAATTTCTAAAAATATTCCTCGGTGGAGTTTTCTTTAAGTGATATTTTTACGCTAAACGAGTTTGGTCTTGCACCTTTATATTCCTTAACATGTGGATTAATGTTATGTTTTGGTTTTCTCTTCAAAAACTAATTCTTTCGACAATAAGAAACAATAAAAAGAGCTTTAAACCCGAAGTGGGACCTCCTGAAGAGAAGGCAAAAACTAGATTACTACCAGAAGTGGGACCTCCTGAAGAGAAGAGATAAACTAGATTCCCACCAGAAGAGAAACTTCCTGAAGAGGATATTGTAAAGATTTTTACCTTGAAGAGGAATTGGTACCTGAAAATATTGAAATCTCTTCACATTATATGTGTATAAGAGAAATATGGGATCGAAATGATTGGCCATTGTGGAAAGAAGCAATTGAATATGAATTTAATTCTTTAACAAAGCACGAAGTATTTGGAGCTATAGTCCAAACCCCTGAAGGGATACAACTTGTTGGATATAAATGGGTATTTATGAGAAAACGCAATGAGAAAAATATAATTGTAAGATACAAAGCCTTTTTAGCGGCATAAGCTTTTTCACGAAGATCTGATATTGATTATGGGAAAACATATTCACCAGTCATGGATGCAATGACATTTATATTTCTAATCAGCTTGGTAGTTACAGAAAGATTGGATATGCATCTCATGGATGTGGTAACCGCATATTTATACGGATCCCTTGATGCTGATATCTACATAAAGATCTCTGAATGATCTAAAATGCATGAATCATACCATTCAAAACCTATGAGTATTTATTCAATAAAATTGCAACGATCACTATATAAACTGAAGCAATCTGGGTACATGTGGTACAATTGACTCAGTAAATATCTAATCAAATAGGGATATGCCAACGATCCAATTTGTCATTGTGTATTTACAAAAAGGTCAGAATTTGGTTTTGCTATTATTGCTGTATATGTAGATGACTTGAAAATTGTTGGTACTCCAGAAGAGTTAAGACAAATTGATGAATGTCTAAAGAACGAGTTTAAGATGAAAGATCTTAGCAAAACAAAATTTTGCTTAGGTCTACAAATCGAGCATCTAACAATGGGGATCTTTGTCCATCAGCCAACATATACCAGGAAGGTTCTGAAACATTTTTTTTATGGATAAAGCCTATCCATTGAGTACTCCTATGATTGTCCGATCACTTGACATCAAGAAAGATTAGTTTCTGCCTCTAGAAGATGGTGCGATACTACTTTTTCCTGAAGTACCATATCTTAGTGCAATTGGTGCTCTTATGTATCTAGCAAATTGCGCAAGACAAAATATAGCATTCTCTGTCAATTTATTGACAAGGTATAGTTCTACGCCAACTCGAAGGAACTGGAATGGAATCAAACACATATTATGATATCTCTAAGGAACAGCAGATTTGGGTTTCTTGTACTCAAATGGATCCGGACAACAACTCGTTAGATATACAGATACTGGCTACCTTTCTGATCCATACAAAGCTCATTCACAAACTGGGTATGTATTTACTAGTGGTACAACTATACCTTGGAGGTCGATAAAGTAAACTTTAACAGCAACTTGGTTAAATCATTATCAGATATTGACACTTCATGAAACAAGTCGTGAGTGTGTTTAGTTACGGTTAATGATCTAGCATATTCGATAAAAATGCAGACTTTCATCTATCAACAACAATCTAACAATATTGTATGAAGATAATGCAATATGCATCGCACAAACTAAAGGAGGTTATATCAAAGGTGATCGAATGAAACATATATCTCTAAAATTCTTCTATACACATGAGCTCCAGAAGAGTGGTGACATTGATGTCCAGCAAAAAAGTTCAAATGACAATCTCGCAGATTTATTTACAAAGGCGTTATCAACAACAACCTTTAAGAAGTTAGTGCATAAAATTAGAATGTGTCAACTCAAGGATTTGTCATGTTAAATTGAGGGGCAAATCATTACATAAGATAAAATTAATAATTCTATTTTTTTTCCTTCGTCTAAGATTTTTTCCCAATGAGTTTTCTTTTGTAAGGTTTTAATGAGACAATCGGAATATATTATTTTAAATACTAGAATACCGTACTCTTTTTCCTTCACCAAAGGTTTTATCCCGCTGGGTTTTGCTTAGTAAGATTTTAATGAGGCATATTCTTAGTATTGGTCATCAAAAGGGGAGTGTCAAAAACGTGCACAGTAATGGATGACCAAACTGCAGCCCCCAACCACTCCCACAATACTTGCATAGTAACTGTATTTAATTCTTGTAGTTAAAATAGTGTTGTATAGTCATGCATAGTGTACTAATTCCTCCTATAAAAGGAGGACGAATTCGTTCAGTTCAGATCAATCACTACCTAGAGTTTGCTTTGTAATTTATAGAGAAATTACTATTTATAAAATACATAAACCCGATCCTGAAGATCACTAGAATTATATATTGTGGTCCTGAAGATCACCGGAAATATATCGTGGTCCTGAAGATCACTACTAATACTGTTCCAAAAGAACAAGTTATTTTTCATATTCAAACATTTCACTTTATTTATTTATTGCAACGTTCTCGTATTTTATTCTCTTTTACAATAGATTTTATATAATGGTCGACAACAATTATTGAATATCAACACAATTTTATCTTAAATGAGAAGAATTATTGGGTATTTCAAGAGTATAATTGTTTCTTTTTTAATCGATAAAATAAGGTTTTATTACTATCATCAAAGCAAGAACAATTTTAGCCAAACATCAAAAAATTACGACTAAAACCTAAACATGATATAATTGATAAGAGATCAACCCAAAGATATAGAAAAAATAGAAGGAGAAAAATAAAGCCACAACAAGCACCCACACAGCTAGGCCAGCAACACCAACCAGCCATCACCATACTAGCAGCATCCCACTACCCCACAGCTTTCTGTAGAACACCAACCCATCAACTTTTGCCATCCACTAAGCTTGTAAAGCTTCAGGGACCTTCCTTAACTTGCTAAGCTTGAGCTTTTTAACATCCCCTATGCAGTTCATAAAAATCGTCAATAGTAAATGAGGATTGAGCTAGACCAACCTTGCCCTACAAGGCTGCTCTAAATTTAACCTCCACCATTGGATTAACTATAGCCTCCTTGGAATCATTAAAAATCTTCTTATTCCTTACCATCCATGTAGTCCACATATTTGAGTGAAACAAGTGGTTCCAAATTCTCATCGTGAAACCTTTCTCTTGCACCTCTTCCACCATATTAAGGTGTTAAGGATTGACCTCGAATACAGGCAAAGAGTGCCCTACCACCTAAGCACCCCCGAACAAACCCCCCAGGCCCATAAAAAGTGCAACAAAAGGTGCAAAGGGGATTCAGGGCTGACCTCACATAGAACATAAATAACCAATACTGTTAATGGTAAATTCCCCTTCTAAGTCAGAAGTCCTTGGTTGGTACACAACCCATATTTTCCATCTAAGTAAATAACTGGACTTTTAGAGCGACCTTGATATCCCAGACATCGACTAGGCTAGAATTATTTATGCCCCT
>JAULLG010562416.1:0-10213 GCA_035668355.1 Sarracenia leucophylla
CGTTCCCACGAGGAATATTAGCAAATGGATGTAAAACCACAAAGTATCTAATCCCAAAATATTTTAATCTAATTAAAGCAAATCTTGAATTTTTATATTATAAAAAGAATATTTAATTAAGCAATTCTACTTGTAGTCAAATTAAACTAAGCTTAGCAGATAAAGTTTAAAAGATTAAGTTGAGAGATAATCTACCTCAGGTTAGAATCAACCTCCGTTTAACTTTCTATTTTCAATTAATTTCTTATTTTATTTAGCCTTTGATATATTCAAATCCTACTATGACATGACGAGTATGGAATTCAAGAAAAATAGATTTATATGCAAACAAGGTATATTCTATCTAAGACATTAGCATGAACTATCTGTAGCATAATTCGTCTCGTCAATAGTATAAAATATCTTATGAGAACAATTAAAATCCCAAATATTAAATATGGCATACCGTATCCAAGATTATAGCACAGATCGTTCGGAGTACGACTCGTCTTATCTATGGCATAGAATATCTCATATTTAATCTTTGAATAAAAATAAAGCATAATTATGCAATACTCATTTAATTCAATCAAAAAAAGATTAAACATAATATTAATTAACTTAGAAAAATAATAATTTTGCAATGATAAAAAATTTTCATGAAATAAAATAGTTGCATAACAAATCCATCACAAAAGGCTAAAATAAAATAACAAAGTTAATCTACTCATAAATTACCAAACGCAGGCTTCATCTGTACCCGGGGTAGAAAATGGACCTTAGCCACACATGGTCGGGGTAGAAACCATCTTTGAGTTGTTATCGGCTAGTATCAGCAGCTCCTCGTCGAGGCTCGGACCTACCAGTATTGACTCGGAGGGTCAGTAGTGAGATTTTGGAAGAAGAAAGGATTTGAGGGGAAACAACTCAGATGTCATAAATGAGGGGTGTCAGGGTCTATTTATAGATTTCCAGAAGTTGGAATCCTTCTTAGATTAGGACTCGATGGTCGACGGCGTCCGGACGGGAATGGCTACACCGTCCGAACGGAAGTGGCTGAATGTGTCCTGACAGGAATGGTCGTGCGTCATGATGGAGTTGGTGCGTTGTGTCCGGACGAAAGTTGATGGGCATCCGGACGGAGCTTGTCTTGATCTTAGTCTTTTTTCTTCACTTTTAATCTTGTGTTATTTGATTGCTCTTTTGGTGGCTATTTTGGTGTAGTTTTGCATTTTGTCTCCAAAACCTATCTGAACACAAAAATACTACAAAAACATAATATTAAATAACATCTCAGGTCTAACCTAGTGTACATAGCGGGATTAAATCATCAGTTTTGAGTACCGATCACATCTCTCAACTTACACTTTACTAGTCCTCGATCAAAGATAAAGATAAACAATAATACAATAAATAGAAACATTAACATGAACAATCACTAACAAACTAATCCCAAAAAGTTATCACATATATTTTGAAAACTTTAAAGATAAAATTGTAAATGTTCATACACTTGACTTTTAAACATAACCATCTTTAAGCTTTTAAAATTTTTTATGATAGTTTTCTCAACCTTGCACCTAGTGTGTGTGTGTGTGTGAATCCCAATTAATTATTAATATGCATACTTTTGAATCAATCAAGCTTAAATAGTTAAAGAAACCAGATCTCGACTTCAAATTCTCACTACTTGTTCACTCGGAATAAGTCTCTCAGAAACATGCTATAATGTATATCTCTCAAGGTATGTGATAGAGGTGATTAATATCAAAGCAAATTTTTACA
The DNA here is from genome assembly GCA_035668355.1 of Sarracenia leucophylla. Taxonomy (NCBI): domain Eukaryota; kingdom Viridiplantae; phylum Streptophyta; class Magnoliopsida; order Ericales; family Sarraceniaceae; genus Sarracenia; species Sarracenia leucophylla. The sequence continues at coordinate 1,765 of JAULLG010562416.1, forward strand.
CATACCTTAGACACTAAAGAACACAGTTTCAAAGAATTGACTCAGAATCTCGTGATTGGAATACTGATTATTGGGAACAATTTTTGGTTAACTTCTTCAAATCACATTATCTTTTGGGATCAATTAGGACTTCATTTTAGGTTGTAATGTCAGGTAGGCAGCTTTTTATAGGCTCGAATTAAGTGTATTGCACTATTTGAATAAACGGTGACCAGAACAGATATCGAGTGCTGAGTAGGTCGAGCCATTGATCGTACAGCATGAGATCATCATTTTGTCATCATTGCTTGAACATTATTGAAGCTTGTAAATTTCTGGCAATGCAGCGTCATTATTTTCACCATTGTTGGTTGCTACACATTAAAGTTGTTCTTTATTTTATCTTCTTTAATTGCACGGTCGCACAAACATTTGTACTTGAATTATTACGACATTTTTCATCAAAGTTCCCTGACTTTTCATTTCTTCCTTGATTTGGTCTGATATCTTTACCAGTTACCAAAAATTCAAATAAGTGCCTTTTGGAGTTTATTTGGGTTTCCAAAAAAAAAAAAATAAGCTGCTTTTTATGTTATAAGGCTCGAAATGGGATCCTAGGGTAATGTTTATAGCAAAAAGACGAACATGCTCAAAAATTCAAAGATGGCCTAATATCATTTCCTAAAATTTAACATAATTTTCCAGAAGCTTAATTATAATGCGTATTCCCAATTTCACGGTCAAAATGAAGATTAGCGAGATTCACAACGAATTTTGGTTGAAGACAAAATAATATTTTCGAGTAAATGTAATTATTCCCACAAAAGAAAAGTATAAGTCTCGAAGCTCACTTTAAGGGTTACGTCTCCATCATCTCTATGTTTTTAACCATTTTTGCTATCAATCTGCATTAGTATACAAATATCTAATTAATCAAGTGTGCAAAATAATACCAGGTGTTCCAGTTTTGATCATTATCATTCAAATTTTAGCAATTTAAAAACAAATTCATGTTTTTCTCATTAGAGATATTAAACTTACAGTTTTATTTTTAACTTTTTTCAAATCTACATGCAATTACCCATACATTTTAGATTTTCTACACCACAAAATATTAAGTGGTCTAATTCTACCCCCAACTTATACCTTTCAATGTCCTCATTGGATAAAAGATAATTAAAAAGATAAAGGAGGAAGAAATTTTACCTAGATAGCAGCAGCATAAAGTGTGGAATGGTGTTTGAATGTTTGTGCAAGTAAAATCTAAGCCATTTGCATGTTAGTAGAAGCAATTTAAATATAATGGTCAGATATTGAAGCAAAATGGACAATATCAAGATGAAACTATTGATAATTTTCTTAGTATTTGAGGAACTGTAGATACATCTGAAAAGGTGGCTAATGGCCTGTGGGATTACAACTAACAAATCTTTACTAAGTAGGAAAGAACAAAACAAGAAAAAATAAAAAGAAAAATACAGAAAGGAAAAAAATAAAAACAAAAACTAGGACAGGAGTCGGAGGTTTATGTTTTCGACGGCGGAAGGGAAGATCAGAGGCTTGATGTGTATTGTATAAGGTGTATGAGGGTGGGGTCATATTTGATTGCAAGTGGGTCAGGTGGATTATAGAGGTGTGTGAGGGGATTGGGGAGGATATGTGGCTGTAGCTAGGGATGGGATGGGTGTGGATTGTAGGAAGGGGCCGGTTGTTGATGTGTGAGGGAGGTGGGGTGAAAGTGTAAGTGGGGGACTGTTTGGGGTATGAGGGGTGTATAAGGTATTGGTGGTGTGAGGTCGGGGGGGGCAGGGAAAAGTGTGTGACAACCGAATCCGTGGTCGTGGTGTGAGTGACCAAAGTGTGGATCCGGTCGGTGAAGAGTTGTCGGTGGAGTGGCGTTGGTTGGGATGGTGCAATGGAGGATGGGGGGGGCAAGTGTGGGTCCATTGTTATGAGCGTAGGCCCCGCGTAGTGTGGTCATATGGAGAGTAGGTCTCGCGTAGGGTTAGTCACTATGGCGGGGGTAAAGTAGGGTGAATTCACATGAACTCCATCATCCGCTGCATGTATTCCGACTGGGTATCCAGTCGATCAATGATGATGTCGTAGTCATCGTGGGTAATAACCTACGGCGCTGTCAATGTGTCGGTAGGTACGGAGGTGGAAGGGCTAGAGGTAGAGGGGCCGACATGTTCGGTAGAGGTGGGGTAGGGTAATGTGTAGGCGGGTAGGTCAGGGTCGTCCTCCTCGGCCGGCGGGTGGTCGGGCTATTCTGTCCGGCCCTTGAGCGCACTTACACTCTTGGTCTAGTTGCCATGGAGGTAGATGGTGGTGCGGGGTTTGGTGGCCTCGGTTGGCGAGATGAAGAATGAGATGTGGTGGTTGTCGGTGGCTTGTTGGATGTAGACGTGGATGATGTTGGCGAAGGGTATGTGTTGCCCTTTCGGGCTTTCGATGACCCGTTGCATCTGGCCAACCATCATCTCAGGGATTAATAGTTGGTGGTTGTGGTAGAGGGCGTAGAGGGTCCGAAGTTGCTTATTGCGTCGCTCGTCCTTATGGGTAGTGGGGAGGACGTTGGTCTTCAGAACCATGTCGGCGAACCAAAGTTCGTCGGCTAGATCTCTGTGTCAGGTGAAGGTGAGGTCGGGCAGGGAACAGCCTTCAGAGACGACTTGGGCAAGTTCCTATTGCGTGAGGGCATCGGAAATCGGTTCCCGGTCGTCGTTGTCGATGTCTTCTTCGGTGCCAAAAATGTTGAGGACGTGGGCTAAAAGGTGTGGGTCGATGTCTATATCATACCCGTCGATGCTGGTAGTGACGAACTCCACTCGCTGGCTATAGTCGTCAATCTGGTAGGCTCGGTGCATGTTATGGTAAAAGAGGCGGACGAGGTGGGGGACCGGCGCTGAGAAGTGGCCGAACAATCCTTTGAGGCGGCGAGAGTAGAGGAGATCGATCCCCATGCGGGCGTACTGGAAATCGAAGAGGAACGAGTCCACCATCGGGAAGTGCATCATGTGGTGGAGGTTGAGCATCAACCAGATCCCGGTAGGAACTGTGATGTACTCCCAAGTTGGTGGCTGATAGTCTCGGCCTTCTCATTAAGCGCCTCCTCGGGTGGGTTAGTCGGTGCGGCCTCGTTTGCTCGGGTGGGACGCCATTGTCTTGGTTGCTAGAAGGGAGAGGAGAGGAGAGGAAAGTGTTCATTTGAGAGAATGGAAGGTGTTTAGAGTGTGGGTGAGAATGGGGCAATGAGGGCGAGGGGAGTGGGTGGGTTTAAGGATGTTTGGGCATGTGGGAAGGTGAGAAGGCACTCAGAGCAATTGGTCAGCTGCGCAACATCCGGATTAGAGTCCGGACGGTAGGTCCTATCGCGACGTGCGTCGGGTTGAAATTGGGACAGAGAGTTTTGGTTTGTTGGGAGATGGTCTATAGTCCGAACGAGCGTCCGGACGAAGGGGTCTGTCACGACATGCATCCAGTGGCGTCAGGACAGGTGTCTTGATGGTTCATGAGGGTCCGGATGGTAGTGAACCCTTTCGGTCGGTGGTGAATAGTTTTAATTTTTGCGCCTTTTTGAGGCGTCAGCGCATTTAATGCACCTCATAAGGGTGCCCATCGATTTGACTTCCGTCCGAACGTTGGGAGGCCCTTCCAGACGGTGTTGCACGGAATGGTGACATTTGGTGGTTGTGTATTGTTTAACATTTCGGATTCTGTCCGGATAGAATGGTGGTTGCGTCCCGACGGTGGGTGGCAGAAAAATGTAGGAGTTTGTTGAGATTTGGCCGTTGAGATTTTCTACCGTCCTGACGGTGATAAGGGTCCGTCCAGACGCAAGTCCCCTTTTGTGTAAAAATTACCTAACAATGGTTGGGATTTCTACAGGTTTTTAAGATAGGACTCGAAAATGCAAGCAGCTTCTAAGACTCGATAGGCCCAAAGCAGTTACCAGAACAAACGGCTTAGGTGTGGATACCAGACGTCTCCACACTGATGATCATGTTACTTCAACATGATAGAAGCAATGCCTTTTAGACTCAGAGTCCCAGGAGTTGGATTCCTTGTAGTGCATCCTCAATTTGATCTTCGGATTAATTAGGCTGGTAGCTCGCAGCATTATGGTTTAATGTGTCAACAAGGGCATGGAGAGGAGTCTCAACCCATCCAATGGGCTGTCTCATCCCTCCCTTGACCACCTTGGACATATGTTTACCTCTAAAACAGTAGTATACCTTGAAACGTGTGTTGCAGTTGTCTACTAGCTCTCAAAAACTTTTCCTTGAGGCATATGCAGAATCCTTGTCTCTTCGCTCTACGTTTCAAGGCATAGAGACTTCTACCTTGACACGATTCTTACTGATTGGAACTAGGCACAAGGTCCATTTAAGCCCAGTGTGCGAAGAGGACAACTCAACTTAAGAGAGTAGTATAACGTCTTCGGTCCAAAAAATTGAACTTTTTTTTTTGAGATTTTTCCTTTTCACTCCTCCCAACTTGAACACATCAATGTCCTCATTGGTGGAGTATCCTTCATCATTTTATATACCTTTGAGTTCCCTCCCAGACAGAGCTAAGTTTAACGTCTTCAGCCAGACTTGGCTAGTCGATTACTCGACTGGTGGGATTGGGTCAGAGAGATTTATGGACTCAGTTACGGGGTCTAATGATATGCCTTCGACGTAGGGTTTAAGTCGTTACCCCTTTGACTTACAAGAAATTGCCTACCTTAGGGTTGAGTAGCTGGCAGGCACCATGTGGGTAGACACAGGTCACCACGTATAGGCCTTCCCACCTAGATTGGAGTTTGCCAAGGAATAATCGTAACTTGGAGTTTAACAGCCACACTTTTTGGTTGGGCACGAACGTCTTCCTACGAATGTGCTTATCGTGGAATGCTTTCATTCGTGCTTTGTAAATTTGGGTGTTGTTATATGCCTCATTGCGAAGTTCCTCTAGGTCACTGAGCTGCAATCGGCGATGGTTGCCGGCATTTAGCATGTCGAAGTTAAACGTTTTAACAGCCTAATATGCTCGATGTTCTAGCTTGACTGGAAAATGACATGGCTTACCAAAGACTAAGCAATATGGGGACATTTCAATTGGTGTTTTGTACGCAGTACGATATGCCCATAGGGCGTCATCCATCCTTTCGGACCAATCTTTTCTATCAGGACGGACGGTTTTCATCAGAATATTTTTGATTTCCCTATTGGATACCTCGACTTGTCCACTAGTTTTTAGATGATAAGGAGTGGCTACCTTATGTTGATCTGAATAGCGTCGGAGTAGGGACGAAAAATACTTGTTCATGAAGTGTGTACCGCCGTCACTGATGATAGCCCGTGGAAAAACAAATCGAGAAAATATGTTGCTTTGTAAGAATTTTATCACAACATTGTGATCGTTCGATTTGGTGGCTGCGGCTTCGACCCATTTTTAGACATAGTCGACTGCTACGGGATGTATTCACATCCAAACGGTGGTGGAAATGGTCTTATAAAGTCTATGCCCCAAACATCAAAGATTTCGACAATTAAGATTGGGTTCAGAGGTATAATGTCCTTGGCAGACATTGTGCCTATCTGATGGCATTGCAGGCATCTTTTACAATTGTCGCGGGCATCTTTAAAGAGCATGAGCCAATAAAACCCACTTTGAAGTACTTTGGGTACAGTTTTCTTACCACTAAAATGTCCACCATAGGCTAACGAGTGATAGAACTTGAGAATGCTATCCACCTCTTCCTCGGGCACACATCGTCGTATAAGTTGGTCAGAGCAATATTTGAAAAGCTCCGGCGCTTCCCAGAAGTAGTATCTAACTTGAGAGAAAAATCAGTCCTTTTGTTGATTAGACCAGTTACTAGGGATGCGACCCATCACCAAATAGTTGGCTATGTTCGCAAACTAGAGCGGTTGGATGGTGGTAACCATGAATAGTTGCTCGTCAGGGAAGGTGTCTCGTACGGGTACATGGTCAGTGGAGGACTGTACTAGGAGTCGGGAGAGATGATCGGCTACAGAATTTTTGGTACCTTTCTTATCATGGATCTCCAGATCGAATTCCTGTAGGAGCAAGATCCAGCGAATAAGTCGGGGCTTTGTGTCTTTCTTAGCCAGAAGGTGCTGAAGGGCAGCATGGTCAGTGTAGAGAATAACTTTGGATCCTACCAAGTATGATCTAAATTTATCCAATGCAAAAACTACGGCCAATAGCTCTTTTTAAGTGGTTGTATAATTTAACTACATAGTAAATAGCATGGGGGACTTTGTTTTCTCTTTGTCCAAGTACGGCTCCAACAACATAATCAGAGGCATCACACATGATTTCGAATGGTATAGCCCAATTCGATGACTACATGATCGGGGCTGTAGATAGAGCATCTCGGAGTTGCTCAAAAGGACGCAATCAATTTTCATTAAAGTTGAATGTAGCCTCCTTAGTGAGAAGATCGCACATGGGTTTTAAGATTTTCAAGAAGTCATTGATGAATCATCTATAGAATCTAGTGTGGCCTAGGAATGAGAAGATCTGTCTTACTGTTATGGGTGGTGGCAATTTGGAGATAAGATCGACTTTGGCTTTGTCAACCTCTATTCTGCGTTTGGAGACTATGTGTCCCAACACGATCCTTTGATGGACCGTGAAGTGACTTTTCTCCCAGCTAAGCACCAAGTTTGTTTCTTGGCATCTTTTAAGTATTAAGGTAAGATTTAAGATACAATCTTTCAATGAAGAACAAAACACAGAGAAGTCATTCATGAATACTTCAAGGAATTTCTCCACCATGTCAGGGAAGATAGACATCATGCACCGTTGAAAAGTGGCAGGTGCGTTGCACAGCCCAAAAGGCATACACCTGTAGGTGAATGTGCCAAGGGGGTCGGTGTAGGTTGTCTTCTCTTGGTCCTCAGGGTATACTAGTACCTGATTATAACCGGAGTAGCCATCCAAAAAGTAGTAATAGCTCTATCCAGCTAAACGCTCCATGACCTTGTCAATGAATGGGAGAGAAAAGTGGTCCTTCCTTGTCATGGCGTTAACCTTACGGTAGTCGATGCACACTCGCCAACCCGTCGTCGTGCGAGTTGGGATTGACTATCCTTTCTCATTATGCACCATAGTGAGCCCTGATTTGTTTGGTACAACTTGTGTTGGGCTCACCCATTTGTTGTCTGAAGTTGAGTATATAATGTCAGCATCTAGTAGCTTCACTCCTTTTGTTTAACTACCTCATTCATGTGGGGGTTCAATCTCCATCGTATTTCTCGAGTAGGTTTGGCATCCTCCGCATAGTGGATGCGATGCATACAGATGGAAGGATCGATTCCTTTTAGGTAAGCCATTATCCACCCTATGGCTCCCTTGTGTTCTTTGAGGACCTCAGTTAATTGTGTTTCTTGCGTATGCATTAAATCGGATGCAATTATGACTGGCAAGGTACTGCTGGGTCCAAGAATGATATACTTGAGTGAGCTTAGTAGAGGCTTTAACTCAAGTGCTAGCGAGGCTTCTACGGATGGGATGACTGGTATAGATGAAAGCGGGGGTAGCTCCTCAAATCGAGACACCCATGGAGGTGTGACTACGTAGTCCGACGTTTCAAGCTCGGCGTTGGATTCGTTGATCATTGGGTCAAGCTCTAAAAATTCCTCCCCAAAGTAGGCTAGGTAGTTTTCCAGAGGGTCGTCGGTGAAGATGGATGGAAGGGCTTGTTGTGTTGCCTCCTCGATTTGGTCAATGGCAAAGCAATCGACTTCCATTGCTGGGTGGTGAGAGGTAAGCAACACATTAAGCCATAACTTCATGTTGCCAAAAGAGACATCCATTACCCTAGTTTGGCAATTGATGCAAGCGTTAGCTATGGCCAAAAAGGGGCATCCAAGAATGATAGGCATTTGTCTCCTTGTATTGGTATCCGGTTCGGTATCTAGCACTATACAGTCAATAGGGAATAGGAACTTATCGACCATAACTAGCATGTCTTCGATTATGGTTCGGGGAATCTTAACTGACCTGTCTGCCAGCTAGAGGGTGACATGGGTTGGTTTCAGCTCTCTAAATCCAAATTGCTCATATACGGAGCATGGAAGGAGATTCACGCTAGCTCCATGTTGGAGCCAGGAGCAGAAGCGCATTTAGAAAACGATTTTGGTGCACATTTTTCACAAAACTAACATGCATAAAGTAAAAGGGAAGAACTTTACCGATCAAAATTTTGTTGTAAAATTTCTATGTATTCCAATCTGTAGGAGAGACCACTGCGAGATCGTCTCACGTATAACCCTCGCATGTATCAACTCCGGCGTGTGGGCACAGATCCGGGAGTATTCCTTTAGGCTTCTACACACTAGAACTTCTCTCAAACAATACTCAAAACAAAGAACAAGGGAGAGAATTAAATTGATATATTGTATATATCGCTATCCTTTTAATACTCTTTAGATGCATATATATATATATA
>JAULLG010562524.1:0-10209 GCA_035668355.1 Sarracenia leucophylla
GTGTATATATATATATATATATATATATATATTCTATTCTTTCATTTTTTTCTGTTTTATTTATGCTTTGCTCGAGGACTAGCAAAGTGTAAGTTGGGGGGTGTGATCGGCACTTAAAAGTGACAATTTAGACCCGTTAATTTACAGCAAGTTAGTCCATATATGTTATCAAATATATTTTTTTCTAGTGTTTTGTGTATAAGACATGAATTGGAGGAGTGACGCAAAACAATAACAAAATAGCCACTTTAACAACAAATACGACACAACAAAATGAAGACCAATGGAATCAATTCAAACCATCCGAACGCTATCAGTCCACCATCCCGACGCCCAACCGCCATGACACAAGAACACCAATTATCTCGACACTATTTACCGTGGCACCCATGCAATTTCTGTCCCGACACTGAGTCCCGACCATCCGGACGCTCCTAAATAGGAAACTGACGTGTCATCCACGCAAATCCCATCCGGACGTTAAGGCAAAACCGTCCGAACGCTCCATGCCAAGTTGCTAAATCTAATGTTGTGGAAGAACTACAAATAGGACCCTAGAGGTATCTTTCAAGGCAATTCTGAATTCTAATTCAGATTCATCTCTTAGTTCTCTCGTATCTGTCATCCTTTGGCCCCCTGCCAAGTTATCTGTGGATGGTCCGGGCCTTACCGAGGAGCTGCCAATGACGACGGACTCCTACCCGACCTTGAGTGGCTAAGCCCCTACCTCCACCTCGGGTGACAATGAAGCCGAATTTGGTAACATGGGAGTAAATTAATTCTGTATTTTATTAATGATTTGTAATCAGATTGTTATGCAACAATATTCTTGAATCCCTTATGTGGATATTTTCTAATTAATTAAATTCATGTTTAAGTTTTCTGTGATTGCACTAAATGAGTGTTGTATAACTGTGCTTACTGTTCAAATACACAAATTTGAGACAGCCTATGCCATGGATAATATGGGTCGTGCTCCGGACGGGCCATGCTAGAATCCTGGATAGATTATGCCGTATTTGAGCTTCAGGATTTTGAAAGTAGAACTTGAGATATTTTATGCTCTGGATAGAATATGACTTGTTGAAATCGAAATGTATCTTTCTTGTATATCCATATCAGTCTTGTCACGATAGGACTTAATCTGATTTAAAGTAGATAAAATTGGAATTAAATCTAAACTAGATTACCAAATGTCGGTGAATTCTAACCTGAGGTGGAACTTTATCTCATTAATATATTAAATTCCTTTTTACTTCTTTATATATTTTCCACTGTTAAAACCATTTTCCAAAAATTCAAGATTTATTCTTTTTAGATTAAATAATATAAACAAAATTCTTAACAAAATAACTCTTTTCCTCGTGGCATTGACCCTGGACTTACTGCGATCTACCCAGTTAGTAGTAGATCTTGGTACAATAAATAAAATAAACTAGTATCGACGTGATTAATAACTAAGAATTCGGTTCACACAAAGAACCAAGAAGTTCGTCGAGACTGAAGGTTGTGAGATTCTTAGCTTCTTGAATGGCAGTCACTTTAGCATCCTAGTTCTGTGGTAAACATCTAAAAATATTCCTCAGCATTTCTGCATTTGTGTAAGTCCCACTAAGAGATTTAAATCTATTAATAATATCAGTAAAACATGTAAACATTATAGAGACAGTTTCATCAGAGTTCATTTAGAAAAGCTCATAGTTATGCACTAGGAGACTTATTTTTGATTCTTTGACTTGGTTGGTTCCCTCATGGGTAACTTCAAGTCTATCCCATTTTTCTTTTGCAGTGTCACACGAAGAGATTCTATTGAACTCTGTTGGGTCTAGGGCGCAATACATGAGATTCATGGCTTTGGCATTCTTTCAAATCTCTCTAATATCACCTTTAGTCCATTCGGACTCAGGTTTAGGGGTAGTAACCCCTTTAGCAGTTATGGTAGGTGTCCTGGGTCCGTTCATAATAACTTTACAAAGATCATAATCTATGGCTTGAATATAGATCTTTATTCTAGCCTTGCAATAGTTATAGTTTATTCCATTGAACAAAGGTAGTCTATTGGTCGATTAACCTTCTGATTGGATAGGTCCGGTACTTGTAGATGCCATAGAAGAACTCTTAGATGGTTAAATCAAAAGCATGAGCCCTAGTTCTGATACTAATTATTGGTTCTATGACAATCCAAGAGGGGGGGGGGGGGGGGGGGGGTGAATTGGGTTTTCAATGATTAAAGCGGATTAAAAAAATTAATTTTATTTTTTAACTTAATTGTCTGTTTTAAATAAAATAAACAAATTAAAGAAAATACAGTAGAAAATTAAGAATTGAGAGATAGAGATACTTCAACCAACCAACGCAGAGATTTATAGTGGTTCGGCTTTAGCTTAGCTTATGTCCACTCCTCAAGCTTTCCCTTGAGATTTTTCACTAGTCGGGTGTTTAGACGGGCACACTCCAAGCCTTTTAAAGTAATTTTTCGGGCTCACTTCGCAACCTTTACAATGATGATTTTGGGCTCATGCATTAAGGTCTAGCCAAGCTTCAAGAAGAAACTTCAAAAAATGGCACTCTGGTTTTCTTCTTATAACTCTTAATCTTCTTCTTTGAGATTTACTCACTCAAAGAAATAAAGCATGACTCACCCTTGTTTACAATAAATGAAGAGAAATAAATACAAGACTCTCAATCTCTATTACACAATTATTGAATAATAAATGAACAGGTAAAGAGAGCAGAGGGAAATGAACAGAAGAACAGAGGACTAAATGAGCTTGAAGGATGTCGGAGTTAGGTATCAAGCAATTGATCAGTAAATGTTCGTATCTTGTTCGTGTGTGTTGTTTGAATGCTGAGAAGTTATGTCTTTTATAGTCTCTAAGCTTTTGAGAGTCATTGGAAGCATGAAATGCTCAGAAATCAGACCATTGAGAACTTCAAAATTTGAAACTTTGCACGCTGGGGTCGACTCACCACTTCAGGGGGTCGGCTCATTGATGTTCGATCCGAGGTTCTTATTGAATGGGTCAGCTCATTAACTTGAGGATTCGACTCATTCTTCAGTGACTTCCATTATTTAACGGTGGGGGTCGACTCATGCTTTAGTGGGTCGACTTGAAGTACGACCAGAGAGTTGATCACGAGAAACAAAGAGCATGGGACAACTCATTCGTGTAAAGGGACGACTCATTGCTTTACCAGAGCTATTTTCAGCACCATGGGTCGACTCAATGCTTGCAAGGGGTCAACTCATGCGAGCCTATCCAAACCATTTTGAGACAAGGAGACGACCCGATAGATCAAGTGGGTCGACTCGTTTTCTTCTTAGAGTGAACGCTGAAGCTTGAGGGTCAGCTCATGATAAATGGGATGGCTCCTTCTTTTGAACACTATGAATGTTTTTGGAGCATCATGTGTGTCAGAATAATGATTATATAATTCCTAAAAATATAATTCTAAAACAAAACTAAAACATTAATAATAATTAAATCAATATGTTGTTATCGTCAAAATTGATTTAATTGAATTATTGGAGTTTGATTTGTTAGCCTAAAGGCTTTTTCAATCAAGTCTTTGTTTTGATTTTGATTATAACAACACTTCGAGTTGTTTTTACTAATGTTTGAGCTTTGTTTAAGTGATTTCTTTCAGGCTCAACTTTATATTTAATTATGCCTATGCTCAAACCAAAAAGCCAAGAGAAAATAAGAAAAGAAAGAAAATCAATCAAAGCAAAATCCAGTGACACAACCGACTTTTGTTAGTTTTGGGAGAAATTTCATCATAAAAGAACCGAGGCTTTTCTCTGTCCTCGGGACCAAATAAAGTTCGATATTTTTATTAAAAGTTCAACACTTTTCCATCCTTGTTCAAGAAAAATTTCGTCATATATCATTGAAAGTTCGTCAGTTTTTGTCGGGAATTTCAAATCCCAGGTTTGCAACGGCTCTATTTTGGCTCGAATCTTTCCATTCAAAGCCCCAATGGTTATATTCTTGAGAGATTATATAGAGAGTATTAAATGAAGGTTGCAAGATTGAAAAACACACTATAAGCAAGCTATCATCTAAAATCAAGATTATTCACCTCTTTGAGTACTCAAACCCTAACTCTTATTCTTGAGTTTTTATATTTTGGTTGTAATACCAATGTTCTCGGGTTGTAATATCTTCTCCTCTACTATATTCAATTGTAAATCTTTGTTGGGAGTGAGAGAACATTGTAGATAGCTTTCATTGTATCCTTCATCTCACCAAGGAGGAAGAAGTCTACCATTACCTTGCCTTGTGCAAGATTTGTTCTTTTCAACAGATAGGCTTCAATTGACCTGAACAATACTAGGTTACCCCCTCACCTACAAGAAGGTCGATTGTAGGGTTACGCCTCACCCGGAAGAAGGTTGGTGTAAGGGTTACGATTCACCCGCAAGAAATCCTTATTGGAATTCCCAAAGACTTTTGGGGAGTGGACGTAGGCCGGATTGTGGCCGAACCACTATACATTTTCGTGTTGTGGTTTGATTGTATCTATCACTTCAACTCTTTACATTTGTGTATTATTGTTTGTTTACACTTTGTGCACACACACTTTGATTATTTTATTGCTTCTGCATTTAGAATTATTTAAAGTGTTTTAAAAAGGAGACCCTTAGGTCTTAGATTGCCATAAACCCATTCACCCCCTCCCCCTCTAGGTTTCACATATGGGCCAGCATGACTAAATAACCCTTGGGCTAACAATTACCGTTGTTCTTATGTAGGTTGATGATATTCTTCTTACTGGCAAGAATTAAGCACATATTAATTCATTGGTTGCTCATATGCACTCTACATTCTCTATGAAAGAGCTTGGTAATCTATCATATTTTCTTCATGTTTCTGTTACTCATGTTTCTCAAGGATACTTCCTAAGTCAACAAAAGTATGCTACGGATCTAATTGCCAAAGCACGATTACAAACTTGTAAACTTCCTCCATCACCTCAATATCTTACATCCATACCCACTTCACATGATTCTCTGCCTTTTTCTAAGCCAACTTTTTATCAGAGTATTGTTGGTGCTTTGCAGTATCTTACCATCACTCGCCCAAAATTTCATTTATTATCAATCACGCCAGTTAGCATATGCAATGTCCTTCAAATGGTGACTTTAAAGATATTAAACGCATCATGCGTTATGTTCAAGTTACTATTGGACATGGTCTATTGTTTAGACTTAGTACTTTTCATCTTACTACTTTTTGTGACTCCGATTGGGCTGGTGATACCTTAGATCAAAAATCTACAGCTGGCTATTGTGTGCATCTTGGGGACAATTTGATTTCACAGTCGGCTAAGAAGCAAACAGTGGTTTCTCGGTCTTTGGTTGAATCTGAATATCAGGCTTTAACCCAAACTACAGCTGAATTGGCATGGTTATGCGTGTTATTGCATGACTTACATATTTCTTCTTCGGTACCTAATGTTTTTTTGATAATGTTTCTGCTATTGCTCTTGCGACTAATCCGATTTTTCATGCCTGTTCCAAACACATAAAGCTTGATTGTCATTTTATCAGAAATAAAGTCTTAGCTAAAGAATTGAATCTCAGGTATGTTCCTTCTCAAGAACAGGTTGTTGATGTGCTTACAAATTCTATTCTTGTTGCTCGGTTTCAGCTACTTACAGACAAGCTAAAGGTGTACCAAGCACCCCCTTAGCTTGAGGGGGGCTGATAAATGATATATTACAATGTATTCTTTCATAGTTGTGGTGTGTGTAATGGGCATGTGTGTGCGCGTGATATGTGGTCTGGCCCATAATTGTCTTATTCTCAGCTTTGTATTGTGGTAGACTGAGATTTACTATTTATTCAGTACATTGTGTTCTTTGTAAAAATATGAGAGCATCTCACTCTAACCGTTCTGTTCTTGATTCTTGAATATACATAGATTTTGATTTTCTGTTTACTGTTAAATTCTTTCTGGTTAAAAATAATATGTTCAATAAAAACAAAATTTAGAGTTTATTTGATAATATTTTTATATAAAGAAATTATTTTGTAAAAAGTTTAGTTTAACTCATTCCAATTGCACAATATTTGATTATCTTTAAATAATTATGGTTTAGCATTATTAATTTTACACGTTTTAAGTCACATAATATAAAGCTGTGTGGAAGTTTCTTACATAAAACAAATTATTTAAATATTCCCTATAGAAATATTACCTTGATTCTTTCAAAAAAAAAACAAAATTTTTAATTAAACAAACTTTTGTTGGATAAGTCATTTTTAAAAAAATATTTGATATTAAATATCCTAAATTATTTAAATCCAAAATTATTTATCTTTTATTAATATGAAAATTATAGTAGATAATAAGACTTTAGTAACTAAAATATAGCAAAATTTATGAAACTAAAACCTTAAGCTTAATTATTGTCTAATGTACTATTGTGTAAGCTGAAATTTGGGAACCATATATAATTAAGTATTTTATGCTAAATGGGTGTCACTAAATATTTGTTTTATGGATAAATTATATTTACACCCCCTCTATTATATTGAAATCACACTGTCACCCCATTTACTATCTGAAATATCACTAACAACTTTTATTTTAAAAAATGTGTAAGGCTTTACCCCATCAGTTAGTTAACCATCACTAACTAACGGAATCAAAAGAGAAAGTATGATTTTGTTTTTAATGAATTTTTCAGCATTAATCTAAATAATTATACCTTTTGAATTCCTCTAGTTATCAGAAAACAAAAACATAATTTTTTGGCATGTGGTTGTTCCCATAATCTTTATTTTAAAAGATTATCTTGCCGAGAGCTTCATCAAGATGGAAATCCCCATCTACATGCAATGGTCCAATGTAAGAACAAGATCGACACGTCTTCTCCAAGATTTTTCGATCTCGCTACTTTTGGTGGACGAGTTTACCATCCAAACGTGGAAAAACATAACTCTCCTACAGCAAGGAAGAATTACATACAAAAGGATGGAGATTACTTTAAATGGGGTGAATTCGCACCAAGAGGAAGAAGCCCCTCCAAAAACAGAGATGAACTCTGGAGGGGAATTCTGGGAGAGACTAAAAGCGAGGAAAAATTCTTTGCTCTATGCAAGGAAATATGCCAAACGAATTACGTGATCAGGTATTCACAAGAGAAAGCTTTCTCAAGAGACCACTATAGAAGGGAGAGACAACCATACACGAGTCCTTTCCATTCGTTCCCATTCCTACCCGAAGAGATGAAAACATGGGCAGAAAGAAACATATTATTTGTAAGTCTTAACTTTGTAAAATATGAATTATGTTATAATTGTAATATATCAACGTTTAGTGAAGATGACTGGATTAGGGTAGGGTTCTCTAAAAACAACATCATCGACTTGCACGCTAACGAAGCCATGTCCAATTCATCTAACGACAGCAGCCAGAATAGTGGCCCATATGCCCAATCTGCCTCTACATCGAGGGACCATCAAGGACAGGTAAAACTGCCTGGGCTAGAAGTCTCGGACGCCACAACTACTTCTTAGGACGAATAAGCTTCAAGGATTATGACCAAAAAGCATGCTACAACGTGATAGACGACATCAAATACTCGTCCATCACAACCGAGATAATGAAGATTATGATTCGGTGCCAAAATAATTATAATGTATTTATTAAATTCTAGCCAGATATGTTAGTTAAAGGTGGAATACCATGTATTGTATTAGCAAATGCGAATGGTAGTTGGTTAGAAGCCATATTTGAAAACATGCGTGAGTGGTTTGATGTCAATGTTACAACCTTTATGATCAATGAAAAAATTTACTAATTTTTATTTCTAAAAGTTTTTCTTGTACAATACATCATTTAAATACTGTATTTCCCTTATCATCAACTACTAACTCTTTTCCCACTTCACTCTTCTTCACACTTGTAATTACATTTCTTAATACATTTGAAAATTCATCAGTTTCCATAATTATAGATCCTCTCCTTTCAAGCTCATTTCTTGATACATCAACTTCTGAAGCTGAAGGACCTGGATCGATCATTGCTTGTTGTTCATTACTTTTACGAACATCAACCTCTGACAAACTGATGCGTGGTCTTCTTCCGTTAAGTACATAACCACTTTCACCAAAACCACCAATTAGAAGATCTCTTCTACGATCAAGTAAACTCATAAACATAGTACGATTTAAAATTGGAACTGCTCTACTTGGAACACAATACCAAACATCAACATTTTCTCTTGAATATTTCTTTGACATTACAACAATAGAAGGGGGCCTCATTACTGAATCATCAGGCATTTCACTTATTAAGTATTTCAAATATCCCTTCATTTTACAATAAAGTGTACCAATGAGGTGGCGTAATAAGGGTGACAGGCCACAGCCAAGTGATTGTGGAATGATCATCTCTAATTAATCATAGGGTTGCTTCTTAAAATTGCTTGTAGAAACTGTTAAACTTTATTTTTCAAAAATAAGAATATGAGAATAATTCAAACATATGTGTTCTCACACTAACTTGTGAATAGACATTGAAATTTTAGGTTATACATAATTGAATGATGGGAATGCTATGCAGAATACTAAAAACTATTTTTATTTTGTTATGATTTTTTATGATTTGGACTTACTAGTGACTTTGGGAGGTTTTGAGTTAGAAAATTTGAAATAAAGCAAATGTATGGCTATTCTTCCTTATAATAATTAAAAATAAAATTTAATTAACAATTTTTTCCCATCCATCAAAGGATTCTATTTTGTAAATGAAATGGTTCAAATAAAAGCAAGGAAGGTCTTAGGTGGGTTTTAATTCACTGACCGATCACGGATCCAAGCCTTCGGGTTTGGATCTTAATAGGCTCGATTGCCCCATTTTCATTGCGCTATGGAGTAATTGTCACTCCTCGACCCAGGATGACTAAGATAACCTAAAACCCCAAACAAGTTAATGTATTTAGCAATTTTTGGGTTTTTGATAAAATCACATGAGTCTGTAATTTTAGCTTAGGATTTATTTCATGTTGTGCTGGGCAGATTTAGGTCATGTGCAAACACACCTACACTTTCATACATTACATTAGGTTGACCCTAGGTACCTTTTTAGACACTTAAATACTTAAACATGAAAGTTGACAAGGGCAGTCGAACGCCATGCTGAGCGCTCAAATGTCATATCAGGTGCCTAAAACCTGTTCAACAACCAAGGGCTCTGTTCGCCTAGCGTTCAATAGGGTTAATGAACTGTTTTCCAACCGCTTGAGCGCTATGATATTAAATGGCCTAAGTCCTGGACTTGACGAGAGCTTTGATCATTTGGCATTCGATGGGGTTCGCTATCGGTTTGTCAGCCGCTCGAATGCCACCATATTTTTTGTCCCATTTTTGGACTTAACAAGAGCTTCGATCGCTGGGGGTTCACCAATGTTCGATAGGCGTTCGACAGATGTTCGAACACTTATACGTTTTATAGTCTCTTCTTCATCAATGTTTGATGAGTATTTGAGCAGCGCTTGAATGCCCTTGAAGATTTGAATAGCATTGGAATAGGGCTGGAACGTTTTAATTAATTAGATTTGAAAAACCTGGTATAACGCTCTACGTCCGTCTATGGTGCGATCAGACGTCGTCAGCATTCGCATGCGTTCGATGAGCGCTCGAACGCTAAGGCGCAGAGCGGATAAGTTTCTACTTTTTCAAACCCTGGGTATAAAAAGGCCTTGTTTGGCCTATTAAGATTTTTGTGATGAAACAAGGTGCCATTTCAAGGTTTTCTTTAACCCATATATTTCTAGTTTGCTTGACTATACACTTCATACACCATGGTATGTTTGTACTACTCTAAGTGCATTTTTTCATCACCAAACATGTACTCAATATTTTAGAGTATGTATTTTATTTTTCTCACCAAATCACAACAACCACCTTATAAGCACAATGTTGGAGCCAACGGCGGAAGCATTTTTAAAATCGTTAATTTGCGCATTTTTCGCGAAACTTACATGCAAAAAGTAATTTGACAGAAGCTATACCCAACGAGATTTGTCGAAAAATCTCTAACTGTTTCACATAACCGTTGAGATGACCGCGAGATCTTCTCAAATATAATCCTCGCACGTCTCGACTCCGACGTGTGGGCTTTAGGCTTCAACACACAACTCACAATCCCTCAATGCTAGAAGCAAGAAACCGAGAGAGAGAGAGAGAGAGAGAGA
>JAULLG010562631.1:0-15453 GCA_035668355.1 Sarracenia leucophylla
TAAATAAAATAAGAAGTTAATCGAAACTAGAAAATCAAACGAGGGTGGATTCTAACCTGAGGTAGATCTTTTCTCATTATCTTTATCTGTTAACTTAGAATTAGAGTAATTTATTATTAAATCATTTTTATATAACAAAAATCCAAAATCCATTTTATTATTTTTGATTATTTTAGAATTGAATGAAAACTAGGATATTTTGACGGGATACCTAATTTCTCGTGGGAACGATCCAGACTCTCCACTAACTACCTGTTAGTGTGGATTTTGGTATAAACTAGTGGTAAGGACGACACTGCTCACCAGTTTTTGGCGCCGTTGGCAGGGAATTACGGCAATCCTCTTAATATACTACCATCAAAGTAAGGAATCAGTCAAAAATTCGGATCCCCACCTTTACCGTCCGGACACCGATTTTCCGTCCGGACCCTTATCTGACCCCACCGTCCGGATGCTAATTCACCGTTCGGACTCTCAGCGTTCGGAAGTCACTTTTTTCCTTCTTTTTCTGACATCAAAAAGCTTATGCTTGGTCGCCGCTCCCTGCATAGGGACCTCTTGCCAATTGATCCAGAGATTAAATGCACTTGCAGACTCAACCGATTACTCATGAGAACATTCCCTTACCCCCGATCCCCCGTACCATTCAATTCACCCATCATGGCTGACAACCACAACCCTAGCATTGCAGAAAATCAGCGTAACCAGCAAGCTGAGCATGCAGACCCACAACTCAAAACGCTAATGGAATATTACATTCCAACATCATACGAGTCTACTACCTGCATAGCACCCAACAACATTGGGCACGACAACTACGAAATTAGACCCCATCTGTTGTAACTACTGCCTTTGTTCCACAGACTAAGTAGTGAAGACCCTTATAAGCATATTGACGAATTTCTAGAAGTATGCTCAACCACTAAGATCGACAGCTTACCCGAGGAAGCCAAACACTTAAAATTGTTTCCGTTATCACTCCGAGATAAAGCTAAACATTGGCTTAAAACTCGGGAGCCCAATACCATAACAACTTGGGCCAAACTTCAACAAGACTTCCTTCGCAAATTCTTCCCCATTGGTAAGATCAACCAGATTCGTCGGGCTATAACCAGCTTTACCCAAATAGACGGTGAAACATTCCACGAGACATGGGAAAGACTTAAAGAGCTAATCCGAAGCTGTCCTCACCACCAAGTCCCAAAGTGGCAATTAGTTCAGAACTTCTGTGAAGGTCTATTACCTCAGTGCCGTCAATATGTTGATGCCTCATGTGGAGGAGCTTTTATGCTCCACAATGAAACCGACGCTTGGGCCCATCTGGAAAAGTTGAGTGAAAACTCACAACACCAAGCGTCAGTCTCTCGCACTGATAGAGCAATAACCCAGAAAACGAGAGGTCTTTATGAGGTCAGTAATAATGATGACATTGTAAACCAAGTAAAGTCTCTCACCGAAAGGATTGAAAAGCTACTAGCACCTATCACTCAACCACCCCCAAGCATGCAAGAAGGTTGTGCCTTATGTGCAAACCCTGCACATTCTGTCACTGAGTGTCATGCCGCCGAGAAATTTCCTGATTTCGTCCAAGAGCAAGTTAACGATGCTCAAGGATTCACCCGGCCAGGTAACGACCCATACTCCAACACTTATAATTCTGGTTAAAGAAACCATCCCAACATTAGGTGGCGAAATCAGCAACCATCGGCAGGACCCCCACAAGCTCAGGCACCTAGGACCATGTATAACTCCAACAATCCACAGGCCTATCGTCCTCCACAACAACAAGCCCCTGCTCCAACACCTCGAGCCCGCTGGCTTTGAGGAAACTGTGCTAAAAGCCCTAAAAGAACTGGACATGAAAACTCAGCTTTTAAGTTCTCACTCCCAGTCAATAGCTAAGCTAGAAATGTAAGTTGGACAAATAGCAGCCGCACTCAACCGCCGGGAGGACAGTAAATTGCCGAGTCAAGCAGTGGCAAACCCCAAAGGCCAGTACCTCATTGACAGCAGCCCCAGCAGTAGTGATATCTATCACTAACAAGCTAAAGATGTCATGACTCTGTGAAGTGGTAAAGAGATAGAAGCTCGACCTATAACAGTTGAAGAGCCTAAAGACTCTAACAAGACTCAGTCTGCACCAACTCAGTAAGAACATAGTATTAATACCCCATCCTTAAAAGACCCATTCAAGGAGGCACTTATGGCCCTTACAGTTATCCCCAAGGAATCCAAAGCACCATTCCCTTCATGCCTGGAACCCAAAGCACCCCAGCACAAGAAAGGACCACCTATAGCAAACGTGCTTGAACTATTCAAGCAAGTCAAAATAAACCTACCCTTTCTTGATGCTATTCAACAGATTCCATCATATGCAAAGTTCCTAAAGGACTTATGCACTCAGAAGCGCAGAACCAATGTCCCCAAGAAAGTCATGCTAACCGAGCATGTAAGCTCCGTCCTAAGCTACGACTTGGCCCCAAAGTTGAAAGACCCAGGGATTCCAACCATTTCATGTGTCATCGGCAATCATCAGATCGACCGGGCACTCTTGGACTTAGGAGCCAGTGTTAACCTTCTCCCTTACTCTGTATACGAACAGTTCGGTCTTGGAGAACTAAAACCAACCCCTGTCACCCTTCAGTTGGCTGATAGGTCAGTAAAAGTTCCCCGAGGAATCATTGAAGACGTACTAGTAAAGGTTGATAAATTCCTATTCCATGTCGACTTTATAGTACTCGACACCGAGCCTGATACAAATATGAGAAAGCAAACACCAGTTACTCTTGGACGCCCCTTTTTGGCCACAGCCAATGCATGTATCAATTACCGAACTAGGGTGATGGACATCTCTTTTGGGAATATGAAACTGAGACTCAATGTGTTCCATGCCTCCCACCACCCCACATTAGAAGTTGATTGATTTGCAATCGATCAAGTCGAGGAGGCAACCCAGCATGCCCTACCGGCCATTTTTTCAAATGATCCCCTAGAAGCCTGTTTGACATACACCCCCCCACCCACACACACACACACACACACACCTCCATCATCTTCTCTGTCCCTCTCTTACACCACCATTGACCCTCACTTACCCCATCACCATCCACCGACCAGACCTAAACCTCCTCTCCTTGCACCAAAAATCCAGCCATCCGTTTAACCATAAACCTCCTCTCCATTGCCGTCACCAAATACACCCCTCCCCCAAAACCTATTTTCTTTATTACTTTCTTTACTTTGTCCTGTTTAACATCGTTTCCTTCACACATGCTTTTGTCCCAAATTTTGTACTCTTTTATATGTAATCAAATAAACTATGGAATAAATTACAGTATTTCGTTTATTTGTTCGTGTCTGTTTATTATTGTAGCCGTGATCTTTACCTGCTTTATCTATACACATGTGGCATTTTATTTAACAATGTAATTCAGCAAGTTCCAACAGTTTGGATAAATTAAACAAGCTGCTGCAAAACTTGGTAACTTTTCTTTCTCTTTATCTTAACCTTATTTTTGTCCAATGAGGACATTGTATAGTTTAAGTTAGGTGATGAGATAATTACCAATATAAAAAGTTAAAAATAAAATTGTAAACAATGTATTTTCAAATTCGAAAAACAAGAGTCAATTTTTAAGCTTCCAAATTTTTTGATTGAATAATCATTAACACAGAACCATCTAGTATTCTCTTTGCACAGTTGATTAATTATTTAACTACCATGCCAATGAATTTTGATAGAAAGGATAATTAAAAGTACAAAAATGGTGGAGACTTAACCCTCAGTACGTTTTTTAGCCTTATCTTTTGTTCTGAGGGAATTTTTATATCTACTCATAAATGATATCTTTGTCTTCAACCAAAATTATTGTGAATCTTGTTATTTTTTTGTTTTGGACTGAGAAATTGAGAATATGCACTTTATTAAGCTTATGAAAAACTGTATTAAATTTTGGAAAAGGATATTAAGACATCTTTACCTTTTTGAGCCTGTTCGTTTCTTCATGAAAATATCATCCCTAGCCCCCACTTTGAGCCTTATATGTGAAAAAAAGCCTATTTTTTTTCTAATACGTAAATAAGCTCCAAAAGGTGTTATTTGAATCTATGGTAATTAGAAATGATTCAGACTTACAAAAGAAGAACTAACAGCCAGAGATATTATTTTCTACATGCCTAAAAGAGGCGTAGCAGTAATTCAGCAGGATGCTCATTTTTTCGTTTAAAAAAAGAGAAGAAAGAAAAAAAATAATGACAAAAAAATATATACATATATAAATAAATATTTGTCAAAAGAGCGGCAAACATGAGAAAGAGACAGGTTTGACAGTTTGATGCAATGATTGTGAGGTAATGTCACCACATTGTGATACATTTTGATGCGACGAGCATGATCTAATGACATCCGGTTGTAGACGAGCTATGTAAGATGATTCAGTGACTATGACGTAATTACACCACATTGTGCGAAGATTGACATGACAGCACTCCAACATTCTTTCTAGTAACCATCTATTCAAGTAGTGTTATACACATAACCCTAGATGATAAAAGTTGCCTACCTACCGCTACAACCGAAAATAAAGTCCTTGTTAATCCTAAAAGACAGTATGGTTTGATGAAGTTTGAACAAAATTATTCTCAATAATCAGTATTCCAGTCACGCGATTCTAAGTCAATTTCTTTGAAACTCCATTCTTCAAGTGGGTATGTGTCGAAATCTTGATTTGCATATTTATAAACTCTGCCACATACATTGAGTGATATAATTATAGCCTATTTCTGAGAGATTGATTCTGAGTGAATAACTGGTGAGACTTGAAGTCGAGATCTGGTTACTTTATTTGTTTTGAACTTGATAGATTCAAAAGCATGCATGTTAATGATTGGTTAAGTTCACACACACACACACACACACCAGGTATGAGGTTGAGAAAGTTATCATGAAATATTTTACATCTAAAATGATACTGTGTTTAAAAGTTAGGAATACATCAATTTACAAATTTATCATTAAAGTTATCAGATGAAATGTGATAGCCTGTTGGGTTGCGACTATGATGCTTGCATATTTGTTTAGATAATATATTTTCCTGATCTTTTTCTCATTCTGTTTTATTTATACTTTGCTAGAGGACTAGCAAAGTGTAAGTTAGGGGGTGTGATCGACACTCAAAAGTGACAATTTAGACCCGTTAATTTACACTAAGTTAGTCCTGATATATTATCTAATATTTGTTTTTGTAGTATTTTTGTGTTTAAGACATGTATTAGAGGAGTGACGCAAAACAATAACAAAATAGCAACTTGAACAACAAAAATGATGCAACCAAATGAAGACCAGCAAAGCAGCACAAACCATCTGGACGTTACAAGACAACCGTCCGGATGCCCATCACGTCGACCGTCCTGATGCCGTAACGCTATGGATGGACATCCATCACGCTGACCATCTCGACTCTGTAACGCCGATTGTCGTGACACCCATCATGCCGACCGTCCCGATGCTGAACGCCGACCGTTGCAATGCTCACTGCCTTGGCATCCACGCAATTTCTGTCCGGACGTTGTTGCATACCGTTTGGATGCTCTATGCCCAGTGGCCAATCAGATTGCTGTGAGAACATTATAAATAGCCCCTATTCCTCAGCATTCCATCATCTCTCATTCTCACATCTCTCATAGTGACGAAAGTCAGCATTCTCTGCTCTTTAGCCATGACCAAGTCACCTCCGGAAGGTCTGGGCCTCCCCGAGGAGCTATGGATGATGATCGACATCAACTTGACAATGGACTCCTGCCCAACCATGAGAGGCTAAGTTAGTGCCTCTTCCTCAGGTGATGATGAAGCCCAAACTTTTTAATTTAGGAGTAGATTAGTTCTTTATTTTATTTATGCGTTGTAATAAGATTTTTATGTAACAACTATTTTGAAATCTATTTATTATATAATTTCTAATTAATTTAATTCCCCTTTAAGCTTTCGATGATTATATTAAATGAGTGTTGTATAACCGTGCTTAGTGTTCGAATACACAAATTTGATATAGGCTATGCCATGGATAAGACGGGCCATACTCCTGATGGGTCGTGTTAGAATCCTAGATAGTCTATGCCATATTTGTGATTTTGAATTTTTGAGAGTAGAACTTGAGATATTTTATGCTTCAGATAGAAATGACTTGTTGAAATTAAAATCTATTTTTCTTTGAATATCCATATAAGTCTTGTCACGATATGATTTAATCTGATTAAAAGCTAGATAAAATGGGAATTATATCGAAACTGGATTACTAAATGACGGTGGATTCTAAACCTGAGGTTGAACTTTACATATAAATTAATTAAATTCCTTTTTAATCACTTATTTACTTTTCATTACTAAAAATAATTTTTCCATAATCCAAGATTTACTTATTTTCTTTCTAGATTAAATAATTTAAATAAAAGTATGTTTCTTAACAAAATAGCACTTTTCCTCGTGGGATCGACCATGGACTTACTGCCATCTATGTAGTTAGTAGTCCATCTTGTTAAAATACATAACATAAACTAGTTACGCGTGATTAATGACTAATTGAACATACACCATATACCCAATAACAATGCCTTATTCACCTCAGCAAAATGGTGTTACTGAATGAAAGAATCGAACTCTAAAAGAAATGATGAATTCCATGTTGATACATTCTAGTGTACGCTAGAATTTGGGGGGAGGGGAAGCTTTGCTTTCTGCAAATTATATTCTCAACAAGTTACCCCACAAGAAATCTTATACAAGACCATACGAACTATGGAAATGTATTAGGCATTCCTACATATACTTAAAAGTGTGGGGGTGTCTGCCTAAAGTAGTGGTGCATGTTCCTAAATAAACAAAAATAGATCCAAAAACCGTTGACCGTATATTTATTGAATATGCGAATAATAGTAGTGCATATCAATTTCTGATACATAAGTCAAACATTCAGGATATGATGAGAATACTATTATTGAATCTAGAAATACATGGTTCTTTGAACTTGTCTTTTCGTGTAAGTCTAAACGAGAATCGATTCATCTTAAAAGGACTTATGATACTACCTCACATAGTAGTCAAGACCAACAAGGAAATGAATATGAACCCAAATATAGTAAAAGGGCTAGAACTTCAAAGTCATTTAGTCCAAATTTACTAACTTATTTGTTAGAAAATGAACCACAATGCTTTTAAGAAGCTATGACCACACCTAAAGCACCTCATTGGAAAGAAGCGGTCTATAGTGAAATTAAATCCATCATCTAGAATCGTACTTAAAAATTGGTGAATCTTCCATTAGGTAAAAAAAAATAACCATTAGGATGTAAATGGATATTCAACAAGATAATAAAAGTAGATGGTTCAATAGATAGATAAAAAGAAAGACATGTTACAAAAGGATACAAGAAAAAGAAAGGAGTAGACAACATCGATACTTAATTCTCCAGTTATGTGACACGCAAAAAATTTGGAGGTGTCTTGAGTAATAATAACTATATATGGCAAGGTAAATAATGATAATAATGCGAGAAATAAACGAAAACTACCTTTCTTTTAAACAAGGTGAACCTGGCTATCAAAATTGCATGCCGATTAAAATAATAGTATTAGTCTACAGATACAAATATAGAGTAAAAAAATGCGAAATAACTAAGTCTAAAAAGGTGGGTCCGGTGGTCAAGGCTTGGCTTGAGGAAGCCACAGCTCCTCCGCGGGATTAACTACCTCATCATTGCAAGCTTCGAGTTCACTAAATTTGACATTGTAACAAAACAATACCAGTGAAATCAATACAATGTACATAAATTCCTCATTTACAGATAACAAATGATAAATAATAGGAATATAATGAAGAATGATGCATTACATTTAACCCTAAGTTGATTAAATGCTAGTTGATAACAAATGCATTACATTAAACCCTAAACCCTAAACCCTAAACACACTCAGTCGAAGGGAACCATCCTAACCCCTATCAAAGCACACTAATCAGTGTACAGACCAATACCTACTCCTCTCGAAACCATGGGATAACACAGAGCTGAATTATATATTCAACTAGCTTATCCAAATGGCGAGAGGGTGGAACACCATCACATGAACCATCATAGCACAGTTTAGGTATAATGCGAGGTCAACGCTTCTAACCACATTTTTCATTCATTATCATCCTTGTAACCATTTTTCATAAAATCCTAACTTATAACTGTAAAATATCATCATAGCATATAGCCCCCGGTGTAATATCTTGAACCATTTCTAATTATATTTTCGTTCAAACCGATTCTTTAAGTTTTAAAACATGGTCTTAAAATCAGTTAAATGTTTCGGGAGAATTAAAATTTTATCTTGATTTAGGGTCCCACGATATTACCGATTGTTTTAGACCATCGTGAATTTTATTTCAGGGTATTGGGTTGAGTTTGAAGACGTTCGGAGCGGGGCAAGGGCTCGATTTTTAAAATTTCAAACTGGGTCAGGCCAGGAGAACCGCTCGACGTGACTCCCCCCACCGCTCGAGAGATCTTATGACAGAACATGGGATTATTTAGCTCGTGGTTTGGGGTTTTGGATCATAAATTTTGGTTCTTTTTCTTTATAAGCTTTCCAAAGACTTGAGAGCTCTTTAGGGCTAGGAGAAAGGTCATCTTGGTGGATCTTGAGTCTTGTTTGGTATGTTTTATTGGATTAAAACATTGAGATTCTTTATTTCTACCATTTTCCTTTGCGTATTCACTGAACCAATTTGTAGTTTTAGGTGTTCGGTTGAGATTTGATGCTTAAAGTGGTGATTCCTACCTTCTATTACACTTTTGAGGTAGGGTATATGCTAACCATGGAATATTGTAAGTATTACTTGTATACTTTCGTAAAAGTTGGAAAATTTGACGTTATATGGTTGTATATGGTTTTGGAAACCTTAAACCTATGGATCTTGTATAGAAGTTAGTTTTTATGCAACTATATCATGTTTAGAGCATATCTATCTATTAGCCCAATGGTTATTCAATTAAACTCCAATTTTAGTTTTGACATATAACAACATGTTGATTTAGTATTTACTAATGTTTGAAATTCATTAGAAAGTATTTTCATGATTTAAGAGCCTTAAAATCAAACCTAAGCATCAATAAGTTAGTTCACTCAACCAAGCTCAAAAAGACTGAAGAAGTCCAAATTCGGAAGGAATGGAGTCGACTCCAACTTCAAATGAGTCGACCCCAAGCTGCATAAGTTTAGTTCTTGAAGTTTAGAAACAATTGAGTCGAGCCCAACTTCAAATGAGTCGACCCCAAGCTGCACAACTTCTGTTCTGAAAAAAATGAGTCGACACCAGTAAGAAATGAGTCGACACCTTTAAGCCCCAGTTCAAAAATCAAGTTTTAAATGGCACCAGAACAATTTGAGTTGACCCAAAGACAAGTTAAGTCGACCCCTCAGCATTCTGAGTCGTCTCATATCAGACTCTGAAACTCCAACTCTCTGGATCTCAACCTGAGTCAACCCAAGATCTATTTGAGCCGTCTTAAAGGCAAGTTGAGTCGACCCAATAGTGACCTATATCAGTTTGAGTCGACCCTTAACCAAATTGTGTCGACTTTGTCGAGCAGATTTCAAATCTCTAAATCTCTAACGGGAAGATTTTCGAGCATTAAATGCTCCCAACTGCAATAATAACTACTGATCTATATAAGGAGTTAGTTTCCCAACATTCAAAGTTTGGAGAATCACATTAACTACTATTCCATTGCTGAAATCAAGAGCTCAACCTTATCATACGCATTTACTGCTACTTCATTGATTCTCCTTTTCAAAAATTCTGAAACTCCTTACATTCATTTATTGTAAACACTTTTGAGAGTGAGTGAATACTTTGTAGTGAGCTTTTAAAGTTGTAAAAAATCTCATTCAAGGAGAACTACCTAAAAAAACTCGTATTTTACATTTGTGGTTGCTCTTTGCCTAAAAGAAGGTGGTTACGATTCACCTACTTAAGGAATCTGATTGTATGATGCTTCGATTCGCCCATTGAAGAATCCGTATAGTGGATTAGAAATTTCCAAGGTGCTTGGGAGTGGATGTAGGTCAAGAGGACCGAACCATTATAATTTTGTTTATATCTCTTCCCTTAACTCTTTTATTTTCTGCACAAATATATCCTGCTGCATTCTCTTAAGTAGTTGTTAGAAAAGTTTAAAAAGTTTTCAAATCAACCAATTCACACCCCCCCCCCTCCCCGCCCATTTGGGTTGATATCTCGTCCCACAATTGGTATCAGAGCCCTAGTTCTATTGATTTTAGGTTTAACAGCCTATAGTTTAAATCCATGGCAAACCAATCATGCATTTTTCCTAAAGCACAATCCGCCCAAAGACCCCCATAAAAGTGAAAACATATTTGATATGTTTATTAGATTCAGCCTTATTACTAACAATTTGAAATCTCTTGGAAGATCATTTCCTAATGTAGAGCTTGTAAGGAAGATTCTCAAGTCTCTCCCAAAGGATTGGAGGCCAAAAGTCACTGCTATAGAGGAAGCCAAGGACCGCACTACCCTTGGACTTGATGAACTTTTGGCTTCCCTCTTAACCTATGAGTTCACATTGAGCGATGAGGAAGATACAAAGCTGAAGAAAATAGTGGCCTTCAAGTCCACTGCAATTTCTGAGGAAGAAGAGACTGAAAATGAAAATGAGGAAGAGCTGGCCATGATCACAAGGAAAGTGGTCATAATTTTGAAGAAAAAGATAGAACAAAAGGGTAAATTCAGAAAATGGAAAGGACAAACCAGCAGGGATTCAAATCCAAAAGAAAAGAATGAGGAAATTACTTGCTACAACTGTCATAAACCTGGCCATATCAAGCCCGACCGTCCACTGCTCAATAGGGTCAAGAAGAAGTATCCTAAGAAGGCCATGAAAGCTACTTGGGATTACACCGACTCTAGTGAAGAGGAAGAAGAGTCAACTAATAATGAAGTGGCTAATCTATGTCTCATGGCACATAAAAATGAGGTAACCTTCTTCTCTTCTAGTGATGATAGTGATGATGAGACTTTCACTCATGAAGAACTTCAAGAAGCTCTTAATTTTTTTGAAAGTTATCAAAGAATTAAAATTGAATAATAAGTCCTATGAGAAAGAAATCACTATTTTGAACTCAAAATTAAAAATGTTTTATAAAAAGAAAATGAAAAACATGTTTCTAAGGTCTCAACCGAAACTGAAGAAGAAAATATTTTGCTAAAACAAAAGATTGAGGACCGTACTAAGATCATAACTAAATCTACTCACGATGGGAAGAATTTAGATATGCTTCTTGGTATAAAATGTACATTCAAAAGAGAAGGCTTAGGTTTTAACCCAAATGACAGTAAAATAGTGCACAAAAATTTTGCTGTCAATATCCTACTGCAGAAGCGTAAAAGTTGTGATTTCTATGGAAAGAATGGACTTATGATTCAATTTTGTAATTCTAGACTTAAGGAAAAGAAACGAAAGAAGAAAGTATAGATTAGAAAGGGTGATTCACCACCCAAAATTATAAAAATGCCAAATAGGAAACCAAAACACATAAGGCAATCCAATAGGAAAGCCTATCACAAAACAGCTCATGTTTTACAAAAATATGCAAGTCCTTACATGAACTATATGCATCTCTTTCTGCATAACATGAACTATCACACTAACCCCTATGGAGCCAAAATAAGATGGGTACCAACATATGTTACTCATGATGATTTTGTAGGGAGATACAAGTAAAGATAAAATGGTTTTGGGACAGTGGCTGCTCTAGGCATATGACTGGAAATGCAAGTTTCTTTACTTGCTTGAAGCCTAAAGATGAAGGATTCGTCACATTCGGGGACAACACAAAAGGTTAAGTCATTGGAGTTGGTGACATAGGTAACCATTCTTCTTTATGCATTAAAAATGTTTCATTAGTTGATGGATTGAAGCATAACTTGCTCAGTATTAGTCAATTATGTGATAGTGACTACAATGTTTCATTTGTTGCAAATAAGTGTGTTGTTATGTATGATGAGCATGTTACTTTTAAAGCTTATAGAAATCACAATGTGTACACAACTAGTCTAAGTGACTTATCAAATCAAAATGTAACATGTTTTATAGCTCATGATGAGCAAAGTTGGCTTTGGCATAGAAGATTAGGACATGCTAGCATGGATTTGATTTATAAACTTTTCAAAAAGGATTTAGTTAAAGGCTTACCAAAATCAAATTTTACAAAAAATAGAATTTGATGCATGTCAATTTGGAAAACAAAAGAAAACTTCTTTTAAAAAGATAAAGGACATTTCTACTTCTAAGCCATTACAACTACTCCATATAGACATTTTTTGACCCAACCAAGTGGCGAGTCTAGGTGGCAAGTTATATTCTTTTGTGATTGTTGATGATTTTACTCGTTTGACATGGGTGCTCTTTCTTACTCACAAAAATGAGGCACACACACACAGTTTCCTAGACTATGCTGTAGATTACAAAATGAAAAAGGCTATAAAATAACCAATATTAAAAGTGACCATGGTAGGGAGTTTGAAAATGAAGATATAGAAAGATTTTGTGATGAACAAGGCATTGCACACAACTTCTCTGCACCTAGAACCCCACAAAAAAATGGTATAGTTAAACGCAAGAATAAATCACTACAAGAAATGACTAGGACTCTGCTTAATGAACATAAGTTGCCATAATATTTTTGGGCCGAAGCCATTATCACTTCATATTATGTAATGAATCGTGTGATCATTAGAAAATATTTGAATAAGACACCATATGAATTGTGGATGGGGCGTAAGTCTAACATTGCTTATTTTAGAGTGTTTGGTTGCAAGTGCTATGTATTGAATGATAAATCTAACTTAGGAATGTTTGATGCAAAATTGGATGAGGATATATTTCTTGGATATTCCGTAACTAGTAAAGCATATAGAATTTATTATAAAAGAACTTTTGTTGTTGAAGAGTCCATGCATGTTGATTTTGATGAGTCAAACCCTTTTTCAAAGAAAGAGGATTAAATTGATGATCTAAACTTAATTGAGGAAGGTGTAGATAAAATTGACCTGAAAGGAAATGAACCTAAAGATAATCCTATGGAATACCAAGAGGATCCAAAGGATAGTAAGAATCCAACCAATAGATCAACATCACTACCTCATGCTTCGGGATTAGTTCATAATCATCCTAAGGATCAAATCATAGGCGATCCTACTAGTGGTGTGGCCACAAGGTCTAAATTACTTCATGTGCATTCTCATGTTGCATTTGTTTCACACATAGAACCACATAATATAGATGAAGCACTTGGTGTTGAAGCTTGTATTTGTGTTATGCAAGAGTAGCTAAACTAATTTGATAAAAATCAAGTTTGGACTCTTGTCCCTAGACCTAATGACCACTCTATTATTGGAACAAAATGCATATTTAGGAACAAGAAAGTTGAACATGGTAACATTACTAGAAATAAATCTATATTGGTAGCCTAAGGATTTAATCAATAAGAGGGCATTAATTATGATGAGACTTTTGCCCCCACGGCTAAAATGGAAGCCATACTCATGTTGCTTGCATATCACATACAGGATTTAAACTTTTTCAATTAGATGTCAAAAGTGCATTTTTAAATGGTTTCATATAAGTGGAAGTTTATGTCAAACAACCTCCAGGTTTTGAAAAAGAAAAGTTTCCTAACCATGTCTTTAAACTTATAAAATCACTATATGGTTTGAAACAAGCTCCTAGTGTAGCACCCCGACCCTTCACATGGCAACGATATTGTCCGCTGTGGGCAAAGACTTCACGGTTTTGTTCTTCCCAGGGGGGTCACCCATCCTTGTATTGCTCCTGCCCAAGCACGCTTAACTGCAGAGTTCTGCTAGGGTCTCTACCACTTGGGAAAATGCCTTGTTGAATGTAATGGTCCATGGTTTTTATATATATGGACCATCTCCATCACCTACCCAGGCGATGTGGGATTGTAGCCGTCCTATACAGCATGTTACAATCCACCCCCCTTAGGAACCAGCGTCCTCGTTAGGGTCCGAACACGTCGGCACACTTGCCGCTGGGCTCCGGCTCTGATACCATTCTGTCACACCACGACTTTTTCCTATTTATTAATCAATTAATTAACTTATTAATTAACTTAATAAAAATCCATATGTGATTTAATAAGTTCCCAACAACAAAAAGCATAAAGAAAGATAAGCAAGCTACGCAGCGGAATAAACATACAACATCCGGCCCATAACCTGTGCATACAATCATGATAAAGTAATATCATCCCGGTTCTCTCACCAATCATACATTAAATGTAAACGGCCCAAAGACCTTACATTACAACATAATCTACTGCAACATGGTAAGAATATACACGAATCTGAAACAAAAATGTAAATCTACAACATGTCATCAGCATTTATATCCCAGTCCATCTATGAGTGGGACGAACTATATCATCATCCAGCATCCTCCTATTCTCTGTAGTTAACATTTGTGTGTTTTTTCCAACAAAAACAACAGTTACCACGATGGCTATTAGGATATTTTATAAACAATGAATGCATGAACAACATGTCAGGTCAGCTATGCAACATATTTAAATGTAAAACATTTACAAGAAAATCAGGTTTTCCTTCTCAAAACCTTGTTCACATACCTTCTTTGTAAAAATCCATTTTACAAATAACACACCACGTCACACATAAACACAACAACCCAAGTATCGTAATGAAGACAAGCTAAGGCCCATAACATAGCTCAAAACCATTACACATACCTACACATGTCTACCCATGCATCGTAATGAGGATATGATAAGTTTCATACCATAGCTCATAAACATTACGAGGACATGCGCACATCAACACCTGCATCGTAAAGAAAACAAGCTAAGTCCCATACCATGGCTTGTAAACGGTACGAGTATAAACACACACATGCTCAAACCATGTATCGTAATAAAGATATGCTTGTAGGGATAAGTATACTTAAAATCCATGCATTTACATATTATCTGGGACCCCAAGCATATTAATAAGATTTAATTGAGAGAAAATGCATGTTCGGTTTCATATTAATATTATGTATGATGTATATATGCATTGTCCGTATATCTTGTCTAGTATTTGACTCGTCGCATGAAGCGGGGATTATCGGGTCAAAGGTTCTGACAACTATACAGGGGGCTCACAACCGCAATGGACCCTGACTGTCCATTAGTACGGTTGTAGCACATCGTTATATTAGCTGGTCTTGGCTAGGTCGAAAGGATCGAATCTCGACCTTAGGATTTTCGTTTCGAGCTCGATGTGTCAGTACACTTGGAGTTTATTGAGCGGGATCAATAAGATGATCAATTCTATACTGACTATATGAATTGATCCACATCCTATATTATCAGCGATT
>JAULLG010562632.1:0-10207 GCA_035668355.1 Sarracenia leucophylla
GAGTTAAAATGGGGATTTGTCCTTGATGGAGCAAAGTAATGCGTAGAGTCATGTGAGAAAATTAGTAACTGGAAAAACATATGCACCGAAAACGAAATGATTCCCGATAACTTACTAATTGAAAGAGCACATGTGATGTTGCTAACGTGTACCATCATGGTGGTGAAAAAAAAAAAACTTTCAGGTACCAAATCCAACATGCGACGGCAGCGCGTGCGGTTTCAACATGACCTATGGAGGCTCTACAGTGGCGGCAAACCTCACACAGGACACCATAACTCTTGCAACTGATGCTGTTCCTGGGTACGCCTTTGGATGCATCCAGAAAGCCACGGGCAGCTCGGTGCCGCCGCAGGGTCTTTTGGGCCTGGGCCGGGGCCCATTGTCACTCTTGTCCCAGACGCAGTCTCTCTACCAGTCAACATTTTCCTACTGCCTCCCAGGCTTCAAGTCGGCCAACTTTTCTGGGTCACTCAGACTCGGGCCCACTGGCCAGCCCAAGAATATCAAGTACACCCAGCTCTTGAGGAACCCTCGGAGATCATCACTCTATTATGTCAACATGATCGGAATTAGGGTCGGCCGACGCGTCGTCAACATCCCTCCCAGTGCTTTGGCGTTCGATTCGGCCACCGGCGCAGGGACCATCTTTGACTCAGGTATTCTATATCTATATCAATATATTGGAATATTTGGGCACATTTATCTTTCTAAGTTCATTTTTATTTATGAAATAGTAATTTTTAAATTTCCTTTTTTAGGCAATTTTTTTATTAAAGAGGGATTTAAGATTTGATTATTTGTTTAATGCATTTAATGGATTTAATCTGTAGCCCAAATTTAGCATGTACGAGTCTGAAATCTTCTTGTTTATTTGAACTTCAATACACACTCTAGCAAATATAAGCATTACTTTGGATTTCGTATATTAGTCTAGGTACAAAGATTTTTCAATAACACTTATCACATAACTTAGCCTAACACTAGTACAAAGTTCAAGTCACATTATAAAATTTTATCCAAATTGGCACACTTAAGAACTCTTCTTGCTAATCGAAAAAAAAAGAACTCTTCTTTTGATAACTATATTCCCGGGAGTTATTTCTTGATAATAATTAGCCGACTACCAAAGTATTAAGGACCCTTATCAAGAAGTGTATCAACAATTTTTTTGCTCCTCATCTTGAAAATGAAAAAATCATTATCCAGAGTCATGACATCATTGAGATTTTCTTTCAATAGCTTTTCGACCCAAATTTTAATATTATAAAAAGATAATTTTATATCAATGAAAAAACCTATCAAAGTATCATCTCATTAAGAACACACATCCTTAGAAACATCAAACGGGAACTTCAGCACATTATTCTCAAATCTAACATCAAATAGGTTAAGATTGCCGCTAATCATCAAAATAGGAATTGTTCTTTACAACGTTAGACTACGACTTGATCTTATTTGACTCTTCATTTACTGTTGTTTGGTCCTCCTCCAAATGAGTTGTAAAATCAATCGACTGTTGGATAGTAGATGATATATGCTCTATGAGATAAGATTGAAAATCACTCACATCTAAACTAAGAATATTAATATTTTGCGCAACAAATCTACCACCATCAACTTGATCAAACTTAATATTAGAAATTTATCTTATATTGGGAGTTGAAGGAAAACTCCTATTTACAATTGCATTTCTATCCTCGTTCGAGATTGAATGAGACAGGATTAAATCTAAGCCATTTGATCGACCATCAAGTGTCTTAAGAGCTTTAGAGGTGCTAAGGTTATCACAAATGTATATTTTACAAGCACGTAAAGTGTCATTGTCAACATCAGATTCAAAATCTCTTCTACAAGACCCATGACTAAAATCCTCCATATTCAAGCGATTTTGAACTAAAGAAGTATAAAATTGTTTTAATGATACCTTGTGGATGAACTATTTTTATTTTTTACTTTTTTTTCTCACCTAACACGCAAACGGAATAATACATATCTAAGTCGGAGGAGACCCGAATCGCCCAACACTAGCAGATGATAAATGGCAAAATATATCTTTGACAAGCGCAAGCAGCCAAGTAACATGTTAACCTATTTATAAGCAATTAATTATTAGTATAAATAACATATTTAGTTAAAAGGTTAGTATTAGTTTTGAGAGATTTTTACATGAATCTATATACGGATGGCAGTTCGCCCCGCCCCCGTCCCGTCCCCGCCCCTTCTAATATAGTAATATACGCCGCTTCTAAACACAGTGGAAATCTTTGATTAATATATTAAAAGACACAGTAGACTGTGGACACTGGAGCTTAGAAAATCTTTGATTAAAGTACATAAAATCTTTGATTAATCTTCCCAAAATATATATCAAATATTACATTATTTATTAATTATTAATGATGAACTATATAGAATAGGTTTTATAGGATATTAAGAGACTAAAAATGGTAAAATTATATTTTTGAGTTTATAAGATTATTATTTAGTATTTTCTTATTATTATAATAGTTACAGTGTTCGATCCAAAAAAATAACTACAGTCTATGGGGAACCCAATGAGGAACGGGGCGGAGACGGAGATTATACGTGTTAACGGGGACATGAACGGGGAATGCAAAACCCGGCCACGCCCCGCCCCCTTGCCATCCCTAAATTGTAACGACTAACTACGGTAAATCAGATATAATTTTAATTATTTGTATATAGAAAAAGTAAATATTTATTATTTTTGTAGAGGTCTGATATATTTTTTATTTTATAATTTATTTAATTATTTTTTTGAGATGTCTATTGAATATAAAATATTTATTAATCATTTGATTATAAAATTTACGGTTTTAAAAGTAGTTATTTAGTATTATAATAATAACAATAATAATAATTTTTTAGTTAAAGTTTTTAAATAATAATAATAATAATGAATGTTTTAAATAAGAAGAAAAAAAAGACAAATCAAGTCCGGGGAATCCAAACAGGGAAAAGTGGGATTAGGCAGCAAAAGGAGTTTTTTAAAAAAAAAATTAAAAAAAAAAAGAATTAAGGAAGGCCAGGTCTGGGGGGGAGTTTAAACCCCAAAACAGTATATTAAAAGGGGGTTAGATGGCAGCCGCAAAACAAAAGAGCAGAACAAAAAAAAACAAAAAAAAAAGGGAGAAAGAGTGGAGAACGCGCACAGCAGCGCCGCGCGGGGTGGGTGTGAGTGAGAGAGAGAGAGAGAGAGAGAGAGAGAGAGAGAGAGAGAGAGAGATCATCCCGCCACCGACGACCACCAGCGGCGACGATCTCAACCCCGGAACCGACGCGACAGTGAGGGTTTTGACATTTAAGGCTCGAGATTTTTGGATTTTTGCTTCGATCGAGGTAGCTTTCAGGCTATTTATGAAGATTTGATTTTATACGTGTTGGATTTCATTATTTAAGTATAAAGCTAAAGATTTATAAACTTTTTGCTAAACCCTAGCCTAAGAAGGATTGATATGATATAAGTTCTTGTAGATTGAACAAATCTATGAGTTTAGATGTTTGATTTAAGTTAAAGACATGTATATAAACAAAATTTGGACCAATGATTTGATTTGTGATAGGTTAATTTGAAATTGAGAGATTTTCTAATTAAACCTTAATGTTTCAATTAAATCGACTGGGTCGAGATTAATAGTGTGAGAAATTTTTTTTTAATACTTGAACGAGGCTAGAGACATAGGTAAATAGTTCATTTATGAGACGAGTTATATTGATAGTGATTTTATTAAATTTTGGGGTTTTTAGGATAAACCCAAATTATCTTGATTAAGTTGTTTGAGTTAGCATAAAATGGTTATGAGGATGGAATTAAACACTTAATTAGAATAAAATTATGTTTATAGTTAAATTTATGAGATTAGTGTTGATTATTTTCTTAAAATCATGAATATTCTATAAAAGTTAAAGAGTTTTGATTTAAAACTTAATTGGAGTTTGATCGAATCAGACTTTAATAAAACAACCATTATATTTTGATTAAATTGTTTGACCTTAGGTTAAAGAGGGCAAATTAAGATGGTTGATTACATTATTTGTGAATGAAAAGCATGACTATAGGATTGAACCACAATATTAGAATTGGAATGGTGAGTTAATTTAGATAAATGGAGGTCAGAAGTAACTAACTATTTATGAATCGTGAATCTTACGATTCACATCATTTTATAATATCTTATAATGTACAATTATATTTATGTATATAATTATAAACCCAGGTATATAGTGTTTAATTTGTTTCTTATTGTTTAATTTCGATAGCAATGGTTGTTTTTTTTTTTTTTCGATAGGGGGGATTACAAGGATGCGGGACGGGAGAGGAGAGGGGAGGGGGGAAGGGATCGAGCCGCATACCTGATACATTCACCAGAGGAGCCAAACGCCAAGATTAAATCTCCGAAGCACACAACCGGCAACACCTCCATTGTTGTCCCTGGAAATCGAACACCGGTTCCAAGGATGAACAGCCCAGCTCTTTTCCACTGAGCTGGGGCTTGCGTTCGATAGCAATGGTTGTATACTTGCATTTTTTGTGAATGAATTGTATATTTATACTTGGTCATAAATTATTATAAATTAATATATGTGGAAATACATACATGATACATATATGTACGTATAAATAAATTTCATACATTTAAATAAAAATCTAGAATTTCAAAGTTTAAAGTTTCAAGACTGAAAAAAACAGAAAGGACTAGCACATAGTAAATTATCCAAAATAAACAACAATAAGCATATTCAGATGACTAAGTACAAGACTACTTAATCTTTTATAACGGATGGATAAGAGTGCTCAACAACTTCCTAAGAAATGGGTTATCATGATAGAAAAAAGAAAAAATTGTGTTGGATTATCAAAATTGTAGAAAGAATTAGTTGGTTCGAGAGAAAGTGACATGGAGCAATAGATTCCACACTCCGCAGTAAGGAGGAGAGGCAGAGAAGTTGGTATTAACCCAAACTCAAGCTTTTCAAATCCACTTGGGAAACACAATCCTTCTTCTGGTGGCTTTAACCCAAACTCAAGCTTTTCAAATCCACTTGGGAAACACAATCCTTCTTCTGGTGGCTTTGGGAAACCCTGAAAGAAATGATCCTTCTCCTAGTAGAACTCCAATGAGTATCTATTTAAAGAGATGTATGCGTGTGCACACACACATATATATGTATATATATATATATATCTATATAATCATTCCTAGAATTAGGAAGCTATATTGTGTAGGCTACTCAACTTTCCAACATGTTTTGCAGTTTGTGTTTCATCTAAAGTTTGAAACTTTCAGTTCTTAATTAGCTTGTATGGACTTAATGCTTATGTTCTTTATATATATGTTTTAATTGAATTTGGTTGTATTATTTTGCTAATTTTACATATAATTTTATAAGTTACACGTTTTGGTTTGGAGTATAATATAATGTTATTGTTAGCACTAAAAAGTATACCTGTTTGGATCAATTTGAGAAAAGTTTACTAAGAAAGAAAAAAAGGGCAATTCCGTTGATCTTGTGTCGGCCAGAGTTTTGGACTTTCTGTTCTTAATTTGCTGATCTAGGCTTTATTCTTATGTTATACATAACAATTTTTTTAGTAACATATTTTGGTTTGAAGTTTGAGTATCATATAATGTTAGCACTAAAAAGTATACCCGATTGGGCTCAAGTTGATAAAAGTTTACTAAGGCCAAGAAAAGACCGCTTAAAAGGCATTTAATTTTTTTCTCTCTTACTGAACAAAATTTTTAAAAGTTTTTTAATCAATTTATTTTTTATGTTTTCAAGTCCCCATGATGAGAGAAATATACAAAATATGTTCATTTGCGTTAATGTTGGAAAAATCATCAAAAATAGAAAACAAATCTAAAAAAACTATCCCATACTCTTTGCTACATGTTAAGAAATAAGTGAGAAGTGCTTCAAGAGGGGTGTATAGATCTATTTTATGATATATGTGACTCTAGAATAAGATGGAAAATAGAAAACTAAGAATTGTTTGTAAAAAAAAAAAAAAAGAAGGGAATACTTTTTCACGTATGGATGTTTAGATTTTTTTTTTTTTTTTTGTCAGCATGCATGGAGATTCAAGTAATTTGTTTAGTGTTAATTTTTTGGATAAATTACATTTACCTCTCTTGAGGTTTAAGCTTATTTCAGGGACCTTCCTCGGGATATCTGAATAACACTGACCTCTATGTGGTTATGTCGATAATATCAAATGTCCCATTGCGTTAGTTGACAGCCAAAAAAGTTAACAAATTTTGCTGATCTTAGCTATTATTAGACAAAAAAATTCTATTTTACCCTTACTCTTACTTTATATTTTCTATGTTACTCTTAATTAAATATATGCAAGGAAATTAAGAAATAATAATTTTAGTGTAATTTACACTAAAATCTGTTAATTAAGGGTAATATATAGAGAAAATATGCCGTGTAAATAACGGTAAAATATGAATTCTATGTCCGATATTAGCCAACATTAGCAAAATTTGTTAACTTTTTTGACGTTCAACTAAAGAAATGCGGCTTTTGATATTATCGACATAACCACATAGGAGGTTAGTGTTATTTCAAAGATCTGAATGAGGTCCTTGAAATAAGCTTAAATCTCAGGAGAGGTAAATATAATTTACACTATTTTTTTATAAAAAAAATAACTTCGAACAAGTTAACAATCAGCCCTCAATACATCAATAGATGAATTCACCTTGGACACTACTACCATCAAAGAAATGATATTTTATCGTCAATTGTTAATCATCAATATTCCCTCTATTCTAACTGTTCATCACCATTAATATTCTGTCTTTTTTAACTGTTCATCACCATTATCATCTATTCATCTCTATCTTGGTATGGATTGATATTTAATGTGGTGATTATCATGCATGTTTGGTAAGAGTAATTATTTGGTCCTCTTGAACTAATATGTGTCAATTTTTCGTGATATTCTCATTTTCCTTTTATTCCTTTTTTCTGTATGAAATTTCCATTTGTTGATCAGATATAATTGGTTTGCTAAAAATTCACACCTTTTACCATGAATGAATTTTACCTTAAGCCTTAATTTATCATCAAATATTTTGATTACATGTCTATACATGAAAAGATTCCATACTATTTAGAATCTGTTTCTTCACAACTTCAATTTGCATTAGTAAGCGTTTGAATTATTTTGATAAATTACTTAATGAGTGCATTGGCTTTATCTGAAAAAAACAGGAAAACACCCAAGTGTTGCTTCAACTCAAAAGTATTTGGACAAAGCAATGGCAATGGCTTTAGCATCCAGCAC
The DNA here is from genome assembly GCA_035668355.1 of Sarracenia leucophylla. Lineage (NCBI taxonomy): Eukaryota > Viridiplantae > Streptophyta > Magnoliopsida > Ericales > Sarraceniaceae > Sarracenia > Sarracenia leucophylla. The sequence goes on from JAULLG010562632.1 coordinate 7,322, forward strand.
ATGTCAAGAGATGAAAGAAGAGAATGAGAGATCATTGTCTGATCTTCCAGATGATCTTCTAAGCTTAATACTATCAAATCTTTTTGCAAGGGATTATATTACTTTTCGTGCCGTATGCAAATCGTGGTACTCAATTTCTACAATCCCTCAGCCACTCAAATTGCCAATTGATTTCCCACTGTCTCAATGCCCTTACTTGATGTTCTTTCATGGAAGAACTCGTTCATTCAATTTCTTCCACCCAATTTGCAATGCTGCATATCAAACTGAGATTCCTGAATTGTCAAACGTTCAAATTTGCTTCTCAAAGAACGATTGGTTGCTCATGTCTCAAGGTTTCCGTACAGTATTTTTCTTTAATCCTTTCACAAAGGTAAGAATTGATCTTCCCGAAATTCCTGAAGAAGCATCTTACGGATTTGTAAGCATGTGTTTCTCTTCTTCACCAACATCACCAGACTGTGTAGTTGTTGGTTTTACAAGTGTTGGTTACTCAGTTGATATTGGCACTTTCAAATTCGGTGATGACGAATGGACAGTCGTGAACTACTATAGAGATAGGTGTTTTCAAGTGTTGAGGTGCCCTCCTGTTTTGTGCAATGGCTCGTACTACTTTCTCGGTGAGTCAGGAGAGTTGGGAGTATACGATCCCACAGATGATGAAGGCGAAGGCAGTTGGGATATCTGCGGGAAGCCTAGTCAAAAATTGAAAAATTCGCAGCAGGGCTACATTGTTGAAAGTGATGGAGATCTCCTCTCGGTGTTTCTTGCTAACGAAGGAAGCCGAGTTTATGTTCTTAAGCGAGATTTCTCAAACAACTCCTGGCGTAAGGTGGAAAGCTTGGGAGATAAAATGCTATATCTTTGTATCCGAACATCGTTATCAGAAACAGCTGTGGTGAAAGGAGCTGGTAACAAGATTTATCTTCCAATGTTCTACGGCAATGAGGGGGTGTTCTATTCTCTCGCTACTCGAAAATTCCACTGCTTTTCTGGTACTTATTGTAGGAATAATCTCTATGACACAAAACATATGAAGCACTGTGCATGGGTAAGACCCCATGTTTGAGATGTGAAGGGATTGGTTTGGTTGATAACCGATGCAAGTCCTTCTGATCAGTTGGGTAGTGATAAGAAAGAAAAGAACAATTTTTTATCTCTTGTTTGGATTTTATATTTCCAGGTTGAAAGTTCTTTTGTTATTTCCTTTTTAATTGTTACGAAAATGAAGAAAGAGTTTCAAATTGTTCCATCAATGATCTCTATTTTTTTTTTATCTATTTTTTACTGTTTTTGATAAAAAAACTAAGTATAATATGTTTCTAGTAAAAATATTTTACATCATTAAACACAAACTGATTTTCCTTAAAAAATTCAAGTTTTAGGGTTATTTAAGTTTTAGTTTTTTTTTTTAAAGAGAAGAGTTTTAATTCTGTTATAATTTTTTTTAGTTTGTCTTTTTTAAAAAATTTATGAAGTTGTGTGGCAAAAATACCTTAAAAGGGGCTTGTTTCATGTGTTGGTTTTAATCATTTTTGATTTCCCGTCATTTTATTTCCGTATTCTTTTATAAAAATAACTTTAAAATCTTATGAAATAAACACGTATTTTATCGAATTAGTTTTCAAATGTAAACAATTGCAACATTATTGATTTTTTTGAGTTTTTGTTTTATTCTTTTTTTTAAATGGAAACTAAAAGCCACAATTGGAAACTCAATAATGAAAAATGAAAATGTTTTTTTCAATAAGACTTGTCATTGAGATATGTATCAATTATATTATCCAATGTATTTCATCAAGATATCAAGATCTTATTGTAATTGATACATGTATCAGTTAATAGGAATATAGTTTTTTCTTAAGAAATTAAGTCTTGAAAGCAAGTGATAGATGTATTAGTAATAATATTTATTATATTTCATTAAGATACCAACATCTTATTATAATTGATACATGTGTCAATGTTTCGTTTTTTCTTGAATACGAACTGATTTGATTTTAGATATTAATGCTTTTTATGGAGATATTTTAAAGAGATTTGTGTGACAATTTCTGAAATGTTTAAATTTGATAATTGACATTTTAGATATATATTATTATATAAGAGTTTGGTAGGATTATTACTAATAACATTGTGACGAAGGAAATACAAAATAATTTTGTTCAATAATCATTATGGTCTATTCCAATCTGTTCAATAATTTTGTTCACTAGCTTGAGAATACAAAATATTATACTTATTCTTTATATATATGTATGTATATATATATATATACATATAAACAAGATTTTATTGATTATGTTAATTTTCATTTAATTAATAATAGTAAGATAATAATTATAATCTAATCTTAAGCTTCAAAAATAAAATAGTAATTTTGTTAGAAGTTGAAACTATTAATTTCAATCAGCCAAATTGATCAACCTATCACAGAATGATTTTGTTCTTTTTAAAAAAATGATCCAATGCCCGAATTTCGGAACCGGATGATTTTGTTATTTAAGAAAATAATTCAAAACCCCGATTTTGGTTACCTTCTCCACAATTCCAAATTGCATTCTTGATTCCGATGAAGCGATTGATCGATATGCATCGCTTCTTTGTCTATTTCACTCTCCCTGTCGGCTGCTAACTTCTCTCTCTCTTATTCTGGCCGTCGGCCACGGCTCACCATTACCAATATTAAGGTATGTCAATTTTCTTTCTTTTACTTCCATTTCCTTTTGTACGTAATTAGAGGCAAAACCTGCATTCAGTTTTTCAAATTTTGGCCTATTAAATTCTTAGTTTTTGAGTTTTTGGATTGATTTATCTTGTAATTTTGTATCGATAATTTCACGTGCATAACCTTCCTATATTGAAGAATTTAATGAACTTGCAAAT
>JAULLG010562738.1:0-10207 GCA_035668355.1 Sarracenia leucophylla
ACAACTTGGTTTTTGGGGTCTGATTTTCGTATCTTTCAACACTTTAAAGTTAGGTATTTAAAGTGTCTTGGATCCTACAAAAAGTGTTTAATCACAAGTTTTGGACTCACTTTTAATGTTAAGGGTTTTCTTTAAAAACAAAGACTTTTTTAAGAGAATAAACGAGTTACTTTAAATAGTAAATGTGAACATTTATAAATCTTAATATATTTAATTTAATATCCAAGGTAATGATGAAACAATGGACCAAAATAAAGTATTCAGATTTTAATCTATTTTTTAAGCTACTTTATTAACTGGAAATAAATAAGCTAATATATCTTCTTGGCTGTCGAACTCAAACTACTTCATCCTTTGTGCCTAAAATTTGTTAAAACATGGAGCCCAAAAAATAGGAAATGACAATAAAGATTAACTACATGAGATTCATTATGGATGTACGGGTACTCATACAAAAAATCGTGCCCATGCAAGTTTTAATTTCAAAACTTTAATAATATTTCACCACGTGCATTCACTTTAAATTATATCCAACACTTTTTAACAATATATCCAACACGTATCACATAACCAATACATAAAATTTACTCATTAGCTGACACTTCCATTATTTTGTTAGATTAACCAGTCACTTTAACAATTTTTGTTGTTTTTAATCAATTTGGACAATGAACCAATCACCACCCGATAAGCTCATAGAACTCCGCTCATTTATCCAACAGACTTACCAAGCCCGTAGATAACTGACCGCTCTATAACTCACCCAAGTTCAACGTTTACTATTTTCCATTGAAAACACTGAAGGGAGTCGCACCTCACCAGCTTACAGGTTACTAACCTGAACGGCCATAGCCCCATGGATCGCGTGACCTTTTCGGTCTTTTATCCTAGAGCTAGTCAAATCTAACTCATCACATTAAATCTAGTTCATTATCTTTAATCATTAATCTTTTATATCAATTACAAACTTTGAGTCCAACATCTTAACTCCGGTCCTCTCACCAAAAGTTACCACTCTTTTCAAGAGTGCATAACTTTTCTTATATTTCATCAAAAGTTTTAGATGTGAGTCTAATACCAAATCCAGGTTCCTCTCACCAACAATTACCCTTTTTAATAAGTTGCTTTGTAAAACATTCTCTTTTATTTTGTATTCATCTCAATTCCAATCAATTATCAATTCATAGATTAATTCCAAAACTCGATACTTTTCAAGTTTCCGTATACTTAATAAATTGATGAGTTCTTAAAGTGGTGTACGATTTAAAATCACCCCCATTTCCATACAAATTGCATCATTTAACATTGATAGTTCAGATACTCTAACTCTCTCGATCAAGCCTCCTTTAGTCTTTGGTTTTGATTATAACATCCCTTGATTTGGCACTGCAAATGTTGTTAGACTTTATCTAAGTCTATCACAGCAAAGAGCAAGGAAATGTAGTAACGAAGAGTGGAAGCCTTATCCCTCTTTATCAAGTTTCTTGCTCCCAGTTAAAAAAGGGGTAAGCCTTTTTAAGGCTTAAGATCAAGTATTACCAATGGCTGTCAGGCATTAAACCTGGCAAAGCCTATGGTTTTCTTGAGACACATATGGATCGCCTTCTCATATTAAGCAAGATAGCTCGAAGGAATACCAATGAGTAAACCTCTCTCAATCTCAAGTTTGGGTAAGACAGTGGAAATCTGTAACCCCTTATGAGTTGAGATTGAAGGTCATGTGAGTAGGGCAGCAAACACTTCGTATGGTAAAGCCCTCACCTTCTTGAGGTGTTGATAAAAAAATATAAGCAAGCTCTAAGCTTACTTATTACTTGAAGTGCTTCGGTATTGATCAAAGCTCACATCCATGTATATGTTGATCAAGAACTACAAGCAAGCTCTAAGCTTACTTGTTACTTGAAATAGGCTCATCAACATTAAAGGGTAGACACCATCCAAGCCACATTTAATTGGGCTGTAATTGGTAGAGTCAAGCTGAAAAGATGGATCGACACCCAAGCTATATTCTATATGGTTTAAGACCATAACAAAGATATGGGTCATCCTCTTCAATCAGCTTTGTTGTTTCTTTGACAAGAAAAGCCTCTGACTCTAAGTCAGTTTTCAAGGCTCATCTTAAGAAACAAGTTTTGTGAGTAAAGAAGAGATATGGATAAAATATTATCATTCTCAAGATTATCTCTTTCTTTCTAAGTTTGGCTAACTCATTTGGCTCATGCCAAATGACTTGGTTACCTAAAAGGAGTGATTGTGCTTCGAGCCGAAAACCCTCAAAGCCAAACTTCACAAAACTATGCTCAGTATCCTCGATGAATCTGTTTTGAATTCACTGGTGTATAAATAATTGTTTTTCAATGTAAGTAGCTTTAAGCTCTTACGGATTCAAGAAGAACTGATGTTGGAATATATAGCTCAGTCCATCTTCAAGGAAGTTCAGAATGGTTCACCTAAAGATTCACTTCCTTATGGGGCTCATGCTTCATATAAAAGATGTGTTAGAAGAGCTCAATGAGCTTATTCCACCATCGATCATATCTAGGACCATCCCTAGCATGTCTACTCTCTGATGGAGCTTTTGCTCCACAAAGAAGATATGGAAAAGGTTTTTCAACCTTCGGTGGAAACTGAATATTTCAGTTTTAGATCCTATCCAAAAGGACTGGACTCAATCTTCCATGTTTATGGATCATTCCTATTGAGGATGTCCATTTCCTTATGGAGTTTCTACTGATCATAGAAGCTGTGATGGAGAAGCTGACTCACGCTCAATGTTTTCATATAAAACCTTCTCCACCAAAGGATCTTTTACACAAGACATATTTCTTTGAAAAGAAGTCTTATTTATCTTTAATCTTCATTTAAAGATCTATCTCAGTTGAAGCTAAAATCTAAGAGATATAATCATTTGAAATTAAAGTCTTCTGCAGAAAGAAAGATCGATCTTTGTAGTGAAAAGATCGACCTTTAGGCTCTGCTCTATATTTATGATCGATCTCTGGTATGCCATGATAAATCGTCTCTTCGAAAGATCGATCGTATTGTGTTTTAGATCGATCGTGTCAAGGAAAAAGATCGATCATCTTTAGAAAAGATCGATCATTTTGTGAAAAAGATCGATCGCATTGAAAGAAAGATCGATTGTGTCTTGTTTAAGATCGATCGTCTTAATCGAAAGATCGATAGTCTAAAAGGAAGATCGATCATCCATGTTGTATCGCTTATGTGATCAAAGAAAAGATCGATCTCTTCCTATAAAAGATTGATCCATTCCATTAAAAGATCGATGCTTTCAGTTAAAAGATCGATCTATCTTTACCGAGGTTTTCCTCTTACCTCATGCACCCAAAAAGATCGATCCCTCTATTCAAAAGATCGATCTATTACCTTAAGCCGTTTATAAAAGATCGACCGTAGGAATGCACGATCGATCTATGCATGTGTACTAACTTTAAAAAGATCGATCCTCATTTAGAAAGATCGATGTTTTGTCTTTTGCAGAACAAACAAAGATCGATCATTTGTTCAACAATGATCGACCATCTCAAGACAACATCAAAAAAGGATCGATCGCTTGCAAAGTAAAGATCAATACCTGCAACAGAGCATTCAAAGCCTGCTGATCTCAACGGTAATATTCTTCAGCAATTAAATGCTCCAACGGCTACCAGACTTAGCTCCAACGATCATATTCCATGAAGACTATATAAAGGGAGCTACTCAAAGGAGATCTGGTTGGTTGAAGTGATCGTAGAACAGAGTAGGATAAAATTTATACTTTCAATTCTTGTACTCTATTTTTCAGCTCAGATTTAATTTTAAAAATCTATTGAGCTTTTTCGTCTAGGCTTTTGCCAGACTTGTAATTTTTCTTTTCTCTTCTATTGTACTGATTGTAAATCATAAAGAGAGAAAGAGAGATTTTTGTAGTGAGCTTTTTACAAATTGTAAATCACCTCAAAAAGGAGGACAAAGTCATTGCCACTACAAGTTCCTGTTGCAACATCTTCAGAGAAAGGTTCATCTGGTGCTCCATCTACTCCACTGCTTCAAGCTAGGTTTAGCTTCGCCTTATAAAGAAGAATATGCTACTATTGGCCTTCAACAATAATAGGCTGTTATTTACCTCGAAAAATAAGGCGGTTCCTCTTCACCCGACAGAAGAAGGCGGTTACGTTTCACCCTTCTGAAGACAAAGAATCCGGTATACTGGGTTACGTTTCACCCGTCTGAAGATAAAGGATCCATAGGGTTACATTTTACCCTTACCAAGAATCCTGTTTGTAAGTGGTTACGATTCACCCTTAAGTAATCTTTTTAATGAATTTTTCAAGTGTGATCTTGAGGGAGTGGATGTAGGCTGGTTTAGCCGAACCACTATATTTCTTGGTGTCGTGGTTTGATTGTCTTCTTCCCATTTTACCTTTTTAATTCTTGCAATTCATTTTTTTTGCTGCATATAACTTATCTGTTGATTGCAAGAATAAGTTTTTGAAAAAGATAAAATTAATCTTTTATAAAGAAATAGAAAGAGGGAAAAGTTTTTAAGTTTTCTATAAACAACCTATTCACCCCTACCCCCCCTCTAGGTTGCCAATTCGAACCAACAAAATCAAAAGACATTGCGTTAAAATCTATTAAAGAAGACGTAGACTCATCAGATGAAGATGCTGATATTAATCCTGAAGTTATGGATTTTATTGTCAAAAAGTTGAAAAAATTGTTTTAAACAAAAAACCTAACTTCAAGGACAAAAAGTCAGAAAAAAAGAGTAAGAATGTGAATAAACATGAGAAAAAGGTAGCTATAACTATGATCCAATGTTTTGAGTATAAAGGGTATGGGCATATTGCTTATGATTGTCCCAACAAAAATAAAAAGAAAAAGAAAGATAAGAAAAAGTGTTCAATGCTACTCTGAATGATGATGATGACTCTAATGTAGGCAAGTCGGATTCTGATAATGCAAATGAAAAATGTGGGTGAGTTGCATTTGCTGCTTCTATTAAGTCTGTTAAATCTGATTATTCTAACCTTGCTACTAATAATTTTACAAGTTATTCTAGTGAAGAGGTTGCAGGTTCTGAATCAGATGAAGAAAGTGGAAACGAACTTCAATGGGCTTGTGACAAGCTATACCAGGAGAGCAGCAAGATGTCAAAAGCCTACAAGAAGGTGACACTGAAACTGAAGCTAGCTAAAAAAGAAAAAGAAGGGTTGAAGTCAGAAATGGTGGAAGTACAAAAGGAAGTGGTGGCATTGAAAGGATACAAGGAAAAGGTGCTGGTGAAACTAGCAAGTTTGGACAAGGACATGAATGACTTGATTAACTCCTGCAATTCTTTGAAAGCTGATATCCTGAAATTGGAAAAATAATTGAAGAAGTCACTTGATGCAAGATCTCTTATGCAAGAAAAATGTGTTAAGCTTGACAAGGAACTTGAAGAGTTGAATACTTTGGTGAAAAAAATTAAACGGCAGTACTGTTGCATTTGACGAGATGCCGAGTTTCCGAAAGGAAGCGTTTGACAAGTCTGGACTTGGGTATGTTCACAAACCGTCCACCTCTACGGAATCAGGTAAAATAAATTTTGTAAAAGCTGTGGATACTCATATATTTCCTGTGTTGAATGTATCTGATAGAAATGATAAGAATAATATGAAAAAAGTGATTAAGTATATGAAAAAGTCTTATCCAAAGTTCACACCTACTTTTAAGCCAAACACTTTCAGGAATAATAGTCAAAATAATTTTCAAATCAAGAAATTTGTTCATGTGTGTTATTATTGTGGTATTTCGGGCCATATTAGACCGAGTGTTGGGATTTGATTGGAGAAAATGCTAACTTTGGAAAAAATATGTCTAACTTTACAAAGGTGAAACACTGACATAATTCGGATTTGAGACACTGGACATTCAACGCTCGAGCGGACACCCTTGGCGCTCGAGCGGTTGGATGGCAAGATGCCCAAAATCAGTTCTGACCCCTGAGTGCTATCCCTCATGACCTCACTATGAATGAAAAGGCTTTCAAGACTAGGCCGATTTGGGTTCGTAAAGCAGATTTAAAATATTTTGTTGGGCATACCGCCTTGAAAACTCAAAAGTCTATTTGGGTATGTAGCTTAGAATGACTTGCTTTAGGTTTTTAAAAAAAAGTAAAAATTGAAAATTTTCAAAAAGCGAACAAAAATATTCTTTTTTTGTGTGTGCTATGTTATGTGTTAAGTGTGCAATATTCATTGATATATACGTTGGGTGTGCGTTCTCTAGAAACTGTTGATTCCTGAATTCCCTAGAGTTAGCATATTGACTATTTAATATATGAAAAATTGGATGCTGGAATCATACATTTGTTACCAAATTTTGTAGTGAAATTGTGTTATCATAAACCCGAGCTAGTTTGTGCTAGATTGACCATGATGTTACAAATACCATATTGATGTTGTGCTATTTGGCCATTTTATCTCCTCCCTAATCTAATAATTTTTCAGTATACGGAAATGGCTACCTATTGCGTCCTTGTTTTTTTTTTTTTTTTTTTTTGATGATTTTAGTGTGAAACCGTCGTGTGAGTTCAAGTGAAAATGGCTACCTCGTGCGGCACTGTCTTTTTAGCCGTATTCGGAGTGAAAGCTGTCATTTTTTTCTCACCTATGTTTAATGTGAAAATGACTACCTGGTGCAACACTGTCTTTTTAGCTGTATTCAGAGTGAAAGCCGTCGCTACTTACATAATAATTGAGTATCATGTACAGGGGAGTTGGCTCCATCAAATAATTCAACAAATAACCATTTGGATAGTTTTTGGTTTGACTTCTAGTGGGTGATGACTTTGGTTATGGTACACGGACTTTCAACATATTTGGTACTTGTTTCTGTATTCTGATTATAGGAAATTGACTGTCTATGTTCTATTTCTATGACTTGGGGTTTGATAGTGGATAATGAAACAAACAAAACACGAATGCCATATATATTGTGATTTTGATGCATATTGTGTTTTATTTATTTATATATAAATTTCTTTTTTGGTTCCTTTGTGTGACGAAATCATTGAACAGGATGATTTATAGAGCGGCTAAAGATATGGTCATACCAAAAGATTCCGAGCACAGTGGTTTTGGTATCCCATTTGCTTTGTGCAAATGACACTATGGTTTTTTGTTGTGTAGGAATGAATGAACTAGGATTTCTAAGATGTATCCTTCTGCAACGACTTCTGGTCTTAAACTGAATCTAGCCAAGAGTGAGATCATACATGTGGGGTGTTTGGCTCATGTGGAGGCTTTGGCCCTAACCCTTGGTTGTAGTATTGGAGCTCCTCTTTCTGTTTGCGTAGAATTGCATGTGGACTCCAATCTCAAAGCTAAGATGGTGTAGGACCCAATTGTGGAAAGGATTTGAGAAGAAACTAGTCTCTTGGAAGGGTTAATATCTTTTCTAATGTGGTAGATTGGCCCTGATTAAAGACACTTCATCGAGACTCTCACTTACTTCATACCAGCATTCACAATTCCTCTATCAGTGGTTTGTCTGATGGAAAAGATGGAGAGGAATTTTCATTGGAGCGATTGAGTGAGAAGTCTTAAGTATCATTTCGTTGATTAGAAAGTGGTTCGCTTACCAAATAAAGGGGTGGTTTGGGTAAAAAAAATCTTCCTTATCCAACAAACCTTATTCGAAAAGTGGTTGTGGAGGTTCGCTCTTGACAATGACACCCTTTGGAGGAAAATGTTGATTGAAAGCTATGGGTGTCCAAGGGATAAGTCCTCTATGGAGGTAACTCTGGTCGCTAGGAAAAAGTCCCACAGCCTTGTGCTTGGGTGACTCTAGTACTCAACAGTTTTAAAGAAAAGACTTGGTATTCTGGGTGACTCTAAAACTGGTTCGTTTTAAGGAAAAAGCTCGCAGCCTTGTGCTTGAGTAACTCTAAGTCGATGTTGGATCCAATGGGTCGAGAATGCCCCGAGATTTATTTTTTGTGGTATTGGATATCTATTTATGGGTCCTATAGATGATCATGTTGTTGTATTCATTGTTGTTTTAGTTATTATAATGAGATTTGATACACTGATTACTTATTACTGGTTTTAGTATTGGTTGAACTTGTTCATTAATTGGATTTTATGAAAACTGTGGAGATGACTAAAATCAAAAGATTTTTATATTATCATGTGAATTTCATTCTACAATATATGCTATGAATATGTGATCGGAACTCAAAAGTGACGATTTAGACCCGTTAATTTACACTGAGTTCGTCCCTTTTGTTATCTAATCTATGTTTTTGTAGTGTTTTTTGTGTATAAGACAGGAATTGGAGGAGTGATGCAGAATAGCAACAAAACAGCCAGTTTAACAACAAAAACAACACAACCAAATGAAGAGCAACAAAACTTGCAAATTCCGTCCGGACGCAAATCAACCACCGTCCTAACACAACACCGTCCAGACGCTACACACTTACCGTCCCGACGCTACAACCATCCCGACGCCAGATCGACGACAGTCTCGACGCCCGATCCATGAAACAGGAAACTTTACTTTTAGAAATTGACGTGGCATCCAAGCAACCCCGTCCGGATGCCAGTCCCCAACCCTCCGGACGCTCCAATTCAGGAAACTAATGTGGTTGCCAAGCAAGTTCCGTCCGGACGCCAGAAGCTTACCGTTCGGAGGCCCCGCGACAAAAGTTACTAAATTCGAGATTTCTGAACACTATAAATAGAACATTTTGTAAACTATTGTAATCATTCAATCCTTCTGAATTGAATCGCCTTTTTCTTTAGTTTAGTAGTTAGTAGTTTCGGCCATCCGGGCCAAGTCATCTCTGGAATGTCCGAACCTCACTGAGGAGCTACCAATGACGATCGACTTCAACTTGACGACGGAGCTCTGCCCAACCATGAGTGGCTAAGTCCCTTCCTCCGCCTCGGGTGATGATGAAGCTGTAATTTGGTAACATAGGAGTAGATTAGTTACGTACTTTATTTATGCTTTGTAATCATATTGTTATGCAACAACAATATTTTTCTAATTAATTATATTCCCGTTTGAGCTTTCTGTGATTACAGTAAATGAGTATTGCATGATTGTTTTAACTGATCGAATGTACAAATTTGAGATAGCCTATACCATCGATAAAATGGGTCGTGCTCCGGACGGGCAGTCATCTTGGATAGACTATGCCGTATTTGTAGTTCGGGATTTTGAAAGTAGGACCTGAGATACGCTATGCTCTGGATAGGTTATGCCTTGTTGAAATCAAAATCTATTTTTCTTGGATATCCACATCGGTCTTGTTATGATATGATTTAATCTGATTTAAAGCTAAATAAGGCAGGAACTGTATCGAAACTAGATTATCAAAGAACGATGGATTCAAACCTTAAGGTGGAACCTTTCTCATAAAAATTATCTAAATTACTTTTCGTTTATTTTCTTTTATAGCTAAAAACCATATTTCCCAAAATCCAAGATTTACTCGCTTTCCTAAATTAAATATTTTAAATCTATTCTTAAACAAAATAACTCATTTTCCCTGTGGGATCGACCCTGGAATTACTACTTACTACCCTGTTTGTAGTGAATCTTGGTTAAATAAATAAAATAAACAGTAGTTCACCTATGATTAACGACTAAACAAAATACCTGATACTTTCTCTCCTTTCGAAAAAGTAAAAATATTGATAACGAATCACCAGTTTTTGGCGCCGTCGCCGCTCTTTACCTTACGACTTAGCCCCTTACGATCCTGAGATAGATAGGACCCTAAGAACAAAACTCCACTCGAAGCCTTTCCCCCGAACTCCTGCACTATTTCACACATCCATCATGGCCGACGGAATCGACCCTCCGGTCATTCTGCAAGCCAATCTACGTAACGATCAGGTTAATCAGGCCGATCAACAGCTCAAAGCACTAATGGATTACTACATCCCAATTGCTTATAAGTCTGTAACCTTCCTAGCACCACCCAATGCCGGGAACGGTAACTATGAGATTAGACCTAATCTGCTGTAATTACTACCCCTCTTCCATGGTCTAAGCAACGAGGACCCCTACAAACACGTAGACGAATTCCTGAAGATTTGCTCCACCACGAGACTTAATAACCTAACCGAGGTAGCCATGCACATGAAGTTATTCCCATTCTCCCTTCGTGACAAAGCCAAGCATTGGTTTAAGTCTATAGAGCCAAACT
>JAULLG010562843.1:0-10206 GCA_035668355.1 Sarracenia leucophylla
TCCGATCCCTCTTTCTCGCTCGCGTTCTCTCCACCTCTCGCGACTGGTTCTCTCACTTTTTTGTATGCGCGACCGAAGTCGCGTTTGGCAAAGATTTTTTTTTTTACTTTTTGTTTGTTATTTTTTTGTTATTTTTTTGAAGGTTCTAGAAATTTGAGACAAAAATATATATAAAAGAAAAATTTATTTTCTTCTTAAATGAAAATTTTAAAACTTTTGCCAAAATATCCAAAAATAAAACAGGTTATTCGGAAAAAAAAAATTATCCGGGGTTTAAAAATCCATTTATCCAAAAACCATTTTCATTTAAATGATTTATTAAATATAATAAATCCAGGTATTAGAGCATAAGCCAAGTCTTAACCACCTTCGAATATGAGGATGCCCAGCACATTTGTCGGTGGGAGATGCAAGTATGGTGGAAATAAAGACAAAAATCTATTTCTTTATGGAATACCGTAGAGAAACTAATGGTGGTTTATTTTATAATCTTAATAGTCAGGGGGTATTTGTTAGCACAAATGCTATATTTTTGGAAAAGGATTATGTGATAAACTATGAACCCTGGTCACAAATTGTTCTAGAAGAGGTTATGAACGAAAAGTTTGTACAACAAGAAAATATACCTTATGTACGAGATGAGATACCGCCTATCGTGAGGTAGAATAGGGGCTTTATCGTAGTAGGAGGGTTCTTCATCAACTCAAGAAGTTTATGTTCTTGGGAGAGTCTTATGATAAGATCGTAGAAGAACTAGATACCAAACCTTAGAATATAAATAAAGCATTACAAGACATGGATGTGGATTTATGGCAAAAGGCTATCAAATCTGAGATAGAGTCTATGTGTTGTAATCAAGTCTAAGAGCTTGTAGAACCATTAGATGGAATAAAATCCATCGTGTTCAATTGGATCTACAAGAAAAAGAGAGGAGTGGATGGGAAGGTAGAAACCTTAAAAGCTAGGCTTGTTGCAAAAGGGTTAATAAGTAAGAAGGGTTCGATTACAAGGAAGCATACTCGTCAGTGGTCATGCATAAGTCTATTCGGATTCTCTTATCTATTGCTGTGCATCTCGACTACATGATTTGACTGATGGACGTCAAGATGGCGTTCCTTAACGAAAGTCTTGACGAGAGCATCTATATGACGCAGCCAGACGAGTTCATAGTAAAGGGCCAGGAGCACATGTTGCACATGCTTAAGAGATCCATATATGGACTTAAGCAAGCATCATGGTCTTGGAACACTCGATTGAACAAGCAATCAAAAACATTGGCTTTAATCAGTGTCTTATCGAGTATTATGTGTACTGGATATGTGATGTGAAGAAGGTTGTATTTATAGTCATATATGTTGATGGCATTCTTCCAATCAGAAATGATGCAGAGTTGTCATCTTTGGTGAAGGTATTGTTATCAATTTAATTTGACATGAAGGACTTGGGAGATGTGGGCCAAATCCTAGGGATGATGCTCATGCAAGATTAATCACGGAGGATGTTGGGCTTATCCCAATCCCAGTATATTGACTTGATAATTGCTCATTTTAGCATGGAATATTTCAAGACAAGATTTCTTCCTTTCACACATAGAATTACTCTATCTAGTTATCAGTGTCCTAGAACACCTCGGGAGATAGAGAGAATGGGAGATATTCCTTATGCTTCAGTGATGAGAAGTCTCATGTATGCCAAGCTCTATATTTGACCAGATATTTGTTATGTCATTGGCATGGTAATCAGATATACGTCAAATTCAGAGGTAGAGCATTTGACTAGGGTCAAGGATATACTCAAGTACCTGAGAAGGATCAATGTGTATATGTTGATGTACCAGGCTGATAGTCTTTTACCTCTTGGATATGATGACTCGTGTTATTAGGCTGATAAGGATTCTAGGAAGTCCATCTCAGGCTATGTGTTCTCTTCGGGAAAGCGCATTGAGGGTAAGAGTTGTCTCATACGGGAGACAGTACAAGGTGGAGACGTTGTGGTTTACATGATTGCATTTGTGGATAACCTAGCGGATCCTTTTACTAAGGTAAAAGGGTTAGGTGTCAGATGTGTAGCTACATGGATTTGAGTATAAATAAGAGATTGTTAGGATAGTATACTTAAAAGCTATGCTTTTATGTATTTTGATCTTTGATCCCTTGTGTATTAATGAGAAACATTCAAGAAATTATTGCATTTCTTGTTTCATATTTAGTGTTTATATGATGTATGAATGCATAGTTCATATTTTCTAGTCCAGTATTTGACGTGATGCATGAAGCACGGAAGATCGGGTCAAAGGTTCTGACAGAATTTATAGGTAGGCTTACAATCGCAATGGACCCAAGTAATCCATTTATATGATTGTAGCACATCGTTAAAGTAACTGGTCTTAGCTAGGTCGAATGGGATGAATTCAGGTTTGGTAATTCGGTGTTCGAGCTCGATGTGTTAGTACACTTGGAGTTTATTGAGCGGGATCAATAGGATGTTCAACTCTATACTGACTATTTGGATTGATCCACATCCTATATTACCATGTATTGCACGAACTCTTAATCCCTACGTGATTGATCGAATCATGTTCAGATGATGTGTAGTGCTTCGAGTCACCAACGGCTGAGATTTTCATATTGAGATTAACATGACCGGTGGGTTGGGAACTATCATTATTTGTTTGATGGTCAGTAATTAGCTTATGGAAACCACGTCTAAATTAGGTTGAGGAGTTCTTCCTCGTGTGCTTGACGTATAAGTTTTACTATGCCAGAATCTTACAAGTGGATCATTTGATCCGGCATACTCGAAAGGATAAGCGGTGCGGTTGCGAGGATAAGAGAATAATTGAATCGAGTTATCAGTATCCTAATTCGATTATCGGAAATCTATATCTTAAACGTGGAGAGATTTCAGCGCAAGTAATAATTGGAAACTCGACACATAATTTGAGTTAGGGCCGGGAATTCAGTCGGGGCCTTTGGTCGAATAAGTCCTGGTTCGTGCGAGAAAGGATCCAACTTGGGGATTAAGTTAAGGATATCTGGTTTTCTCGTACGGCTAGCCAGAGCCCAATACTACCTCGTGATCCCTCACGTAGCACATTTATACGCATTGGTTTATTTATGGTTGGTTTCAATAATTATTTAATTTAATTCGATTATTGGATTTTTCGTCTGGACAATTGGGAAATTAAATTAAATGTTCAGGGGCATAATTGGAATTTGGCACACCTAGGGTTTTTCTCCCTAGGTGGGCGGCCATTACTCTATGTGAGAGAAGATTAATTTTGTAAGGTATGTATTATATATCATACAATTATGGTTATATATATATATATATATATCTTTACAAAATTAAGTGTTAGTGTATATATCTGTATATATATATATTTGTATATACATTGGAGATATATATATACACTACCTAATTTACATGATTTTCTCACTCTCTCTCTCCATAGTGGTCGGCCATGTCAGGATATAGGATCTCCTTGTTTGGTAAGATGTATATTGATTGCATGGTTTTAGGAAATGTGATATACATATCCCTTTTTGTGTGCGTAAGATATATACATCAATATAGAGAGAATAACATTCTCTCCTCACCCAAGAACATCGATTCGGATCGGCGCCCACTCGCCTGAATCGTTCCGTGCATCGGGTGATATGTGAGAAGGTTACTGGGTCATCTCACTCCTTCGATAGGAGTTCTAGTAACTTTGTTACAAGTTTCTACGAGGTAAAATTCGATTTTATATTGTTTTGACTCAATCTTTTTTCATGAAAAATGCAAGACGACGTTTTTTACAGTCACGTCGTCCATCTTTTCATTTTTCCGCTGCATGGCTCCAACATCTCCAAGCTTGTGATAGTGAGGTTGATTCATTATTTGGATTCTCACTATCCTATCTATCTTCTTGGTTTTCCTTTGGATTAATTATAGGTTCCTTTCCATTGATGTCAATTTTATCTACACCTTCATCAATTAAGTTCAAATCATTTGATAGATCCACTTTCTTTGAGAATGAGTTTGATTCATCAAAATCAACATGTATAGATTCTTTAACAACAACAGTTCTTTTGTTATACACCCTATATGCTTTGCTAGATGTGGAATAACCCAGAAAGATAGCTTCATCGGATTTTGCATCAAACTTTCCTAAATTAATTTTATCATTTAGAACATAACACTTACAACCAGACACTGTAAAATAAGCAATATTAGACTTGCACCCCATCCACAATTAATAAGGTGTCTTATTTAGAATAGGTCTAACAATAACACGATTCATTACATAACATGCGGTGCTAATGGCTTTGGACCAAAAATACTTAGGTAAATTATCTTCAGTAAGTAAAGTCCTAGCCATTTCTTGTAAATATCTATTCTTACATTCAACTACATCATTTTATTAAGGGTCCTACGTGCTGAGAAGTTGTGTGCAATGCAGTGTTCATCACAAAAAAAAAAATTTATGTCCTCATTTTCAAACACTCTACCATGATCACTTCTAGTGTTTTTTATGGTATAACCCTTTTCATTTTGGAGCCTATGGCATAACTTACTAAGGTGAGTGTCTGCCTCATTTTTGTGAGCAAGAAAGTACTTCCAAGTAAAACGTGTATAATCATCAACAATTACAAATGCATATACCTTGCCTCCAAGACATGTCACCCGGTTAGGTACAAAATGGTCCATGTGAAGTACTTGCAATGGCTTATAGGTGGAAATCTCGTGTTTATTTTTAAAAGATGTTTTCTTTTGTTTTCCTAGTTGACATGCATCACAAATTTTGTTTTTGATAAAATTTTTTTTAGGTAAGCCTTAAACTAAATCCTTTCTAGAAAATTTCGAAATCCATACTTGCATATCCTAATCTTCTACGCCATATCCAACTATGTTCATCATGAGCCATAAAACATTTTATATTTTGATTGGACAAGTTATCTAGGATAATAGTATATACATTATGATTTCTATATGCAATAAACGCAACATGATCAACATTCTTTACAACACACTTATTTGCAATAAATAAAACATTATAACCAAAATCACATAATTGACTTATACTAAACAAGTTATGTTTAAGATCATCGATAAGTAAAACATCCTTAATGCAAAGGAAAGAGTTGTTACCTATATTACCAACTCTAACCACTTTACCTAGTGTGTTGTCACCAAAAGTGATAGACCTACTATTTTTGGTCTTTAAGCAAGTGAAGAATTTTGGGTTGCCCGTCATGTGTCTTGAGCACCCACTATCAAAGAACCACATGTCATGGTTTATATCTACCTGGAAAGTAATCATGTGTGACATAACTTGGTACTCATCATATTTTGGGTCCTTATGGGTTAGCATAATAATCCATGTTATGCATGTAAGGATCCATATGACCAAAATATGAACCGACATATCTATAAGAGTTAGGTGATGGTCTATGAGTGGCTTTCCTTTTGGTTTGCCGAGAGTATGAAGATCTCTTATACGGCCTTTTAACAACTTTGGGTGGAGGATCACTCTTTTTAACCCAATGTTTTTGGATGGTTTGTTGCCTTTCAGTCTAGAACCACAAAATTGAATTATATGTCCAGTTTTCGCATTGAAATCACAGTTTAGGGGTTTCAGCTGTGAGACTTTTACAGAGAGATTTTTGTGGACGGTTTTGCTCTCACTTGGGTTAAAGCCTAAACATTCCTTTTTCAAGGTACATTTTATTCCAAGAAGCATATCTAAATTTTTCCTAAACATTCCTTTATAACAGTACATTTAGTTCCAAGAAGCATATCTAAATTTTCTTCACCTTGAGTAAATTTAGTTATAATCTTAGATAGGTCATCAACTTTTTGTTTTAACAAAGAATTTTCTTCTTGAAGTTCTGTTGGGACCATAGAAGCACATTGCTCATTTTCTTTTTGAAAAATATCTATTTTTTAGTTTAAAATAGTTATTTTGTTCTTATAGGACATATTCATCAATTTTAGTTCCTTAATAACTCTTAGAGAATCCTCAGGAGCTTCTTGAAGTTCTTCACTAGAGGGATTATCATTATTACTATCGGAGGAATAAATTACCTCATTCCCGTATGCCATGAGGCAAAGATTTCCACTTCATTGTCACCTAATTCTTCTTCCTCTTCACTTGAATCTGAATCATCCCAAGTAGCTTTCCTGGCCTTCTTTTGGAATTTCTTCTTATCCTTCTTGAGTAAAGAACACTCGGGCTTTATGTGTCTCGGCATGTGACAGTTGTAGCAAATAACTTCTTCCTTATTTTCTTTTGGATTTGGGTCTTTACTTGATTGACCCTTATTTCGGTTGAATCTTTTTCTTCCAAACTCTCTTTTCTTCTTCAAAATCCTCGCATCTCTCCTTGTGATTACTGCTAGGTCTTCATCATCATCATCCTCGGTGGCTTCTTGTTCAACATCTTGTGTCGATTTGATTGCCACGGTTTTCTTCATTTTCACATTCTTCTCATCTCTCAAGGTGAACTCCTGGGTCAAGAGAGAACCCAAAACCTCATCAAGGCCGAGAGTGGCGAGATCCTTCGCATCCTCAATGGCCATCACCTTCGGTCTCTAATCTTTAGGTGGAGATCTCAAGATTTTCCTGAAAAGTTCTACATTTGGAAAAACTCTTTCGAAAGATTTTAGATTATTAGTGATAAGATTAAAACGTGTAAACATGTTAGAGATATTTTCAGTGTCATGCATTTTAAAATGTTCATAATCCCTAGCAAGCATGTCAATCTTCATGTCCCTCACTTGGTTTGTACCCTCATGGGCAACTTGAAGTTTGTCCCATATTTGATTGGCATTATCACATTCTTCAATCCTATTGAACTCATCAGGTCCAAGTGCACAGTGTAGAAAATTAATAGCTTTGGCATTAATCTATAACTTTTTCCAGTCATCATCTGTGTAGTCTTTTTCTAGTTTAAGGGTGGATGTACCCTCAGTCTCGGTGCTAGGGGTGATAGAACCATTAACAATGACTCTCCAAGCAGTCATGTCTTGTGATTGTATAAAATAAGTCATCCTAGTCTTGTAATAGGTATAGTTAGACCCATTAAAAAATGGAGGTCTATAGGCCGATTAACCTTTGGGTAAGATGTTGTTTTGCTTTGCCATAGATCCTTATAAAACAGCTAAGTATATGTATAAGGTGAGGCTTTGATACTAATTGTTGTCCCGAAATCAACGCAAAGAATTAGTGAATGGGTTGTTAGGAAAACATAAAAACTTTTTGAAAAATCTTTTAAATGCGGAATAAAATAATAGTAGTAGCAAATAACAAATATACTGATATGTAAAAAGTTGAGAGAAGAGAGATACAAACAATCTTATAGTTGTTCGGTCCACTTGCGTACGTCCACTCCCCAAGCACCTTGGGAATTTTGAATCCACTATGTCCGATTCTTCAACGGGTGAATCGTAACCACAGTATAAGACTTGCTTACTAGTGAAGTGAAACTTTCAACAATCTTTGTTAGAAGCCAAGCTTAGTCTACGATCTTTTTCTTGTAGGGTGAAAAGCAACTGAGAATTTACAAGAGTTGTAGTATGTGTTTCTCCTTTAATGAGAAGATATACAAATCAAAAGCTCACTATAATAAATATTCACTCACTTTTAAAAAGATATTCAATAAATGAGAGAGGAGAGAATATCAAATCTGAGAATAGAGGAGAACTAAATGAAAATGAAATTTGTGCTCTTGTTTTTAGCAATAAAACAGTGATAATAATTGTCTTCTGTGGTTTCAATGTTCAAACTACAATCCTTATGTAGGCATTGAAAGAATAGAGCCATTGGGAGCATTATATGCTCGACAATCTAGCCGTTGGAGATTCACGAAATTCAAAATGTTTGCGCTAGTCTCGACACAAAGAGCCTTGGTGTCGACACATCGAGATTGGATATGGGCTCTTGAGTGGTTGGGTATACACTTTCTTCTGACGGGTCAACGCAACTGGATTTGTCTGTCAAAGGAGTCAACTCATCTTGCCTTGGTGTCGACTCTAGCAGCTCTTTCCCAAAAAGGAATGCTTTCGATGCCGGCTCATATTACCTTGGTGTTGACTCAAGCTTTTAGTTGAAGATCTGGGAGATAGTACTTTGTGTCAACCCATGAGTTCATTTGTGTCGACTCAAACGTCAGATCTTCAAAGTTCAAAAAAATAGCCCTTTGTGTCAACTCATAGTTCCTTGGTGTCGACTCAAGTGAACTTTAGCATTCGCAATGGAGCTTAGTGTCGACTCAAATATCATTGGGTGTTGACTCATACAGCTTTAAAGTCTGCAGGGATCTTTGTGTCGACTCGTTTGTCTCTTGGTGTCGACTCAAACCTCTGCATGTTAGAGAAGTACCATTGATACATTAGGTTCGACTCAGATGGAGTTTGTGTTCATTCATAAACTTCTGAATCTAGGATGAAAGCCTTAGTGTCGACATGTCCTTCACTGGTGTCGACTCAAACCTTCTGATTTTTTGAACATGCTTCTATATGTCGACTCATCTCTTGTTGGTGTTGACACAACCTTCACTGCATGAGAGCAAAACACAAAGGTGTCGACTCAATCAGACATATTGTCGACATAGTCTCTATATAACGCCTTGACCTTAATCTAATAACCATCTTATATGTTATTCCGAAAGCATTACAGAATAACTGTGCATCTAAAACCCCAAAAATCTAACACTCGAAATTTTTAAAAATTTCGGCAGAGTTTTTCCTATTTTTGGCACTATAGAAAATTTTCAACAACCTACCCAACAATGAATAATAATATACTGAATAACAACAGTCCGAATCCTCGGCAAAACTAAGCTAATCTAAGCTACAACATGCATCTCAATTTCGATATACAAGGTGGGTGGCTCCAACGCACTTACAACCCACATACAAAACCATAATGAATAACTTGCTAAACTTCAAGAGAATTAGCTAGTACTACCAACATGCTAACCAACCGAAATATAAAACAGGTCTTAAGGCCATACATCCCAACATATAATAAAGCTAATGAAATAGAACCACGAGCTTTACAACAAATAATATAAATCTCAATATACAACATGGTAGAGCACAAAATAGAAATGTCTGCGTGCCATGCCTCCAATCTCGCCAATCCGTCCTTGCGAAAAACCTGAAAATGTTGGTCATGAGAGAAAGCTCATATAGGAAAGTACACTAATAGATGAATAAAAATATAAAACCTGTGAGCCGAGCATGCGAGTACTTTTACACCAATAAAGTAGGAACCATGTTCCAAGTTTTAAAGAAAAAATGTATTCACATGGCTCTAGTTTTAAGAAAGCATTTCTTAAAAGATTGTATTTTCCTTTTCCATAAAAACAATTTCCACATTTTCAGTCCTCACAAAAGATCTAGGGGGTTATCCCCAAAATTTATCTCATAGGGATCTAATCTCCATACTTATCCAGTCCGTACCAGGCTCCAACCTGAAAAGCTCACAACTCCAAACAACAAAGATATCTGAAATAGAGATATCATCAACAGGGATATAGGGGTGAAAGAATACTATCCATAAGATGCTTGTGACACGTATATGCTAATCTATAACTGGATATGATCTAGAGGGGTATGCTAATCCATCACAACATCTACACAACATAAATAATTGGACTAGCTCCCCAGCCTCCTGCCAAAAGGTGTATCTAGTATGAATAAGTATACACGGCTCCTCAAACCATAACTAGAACGTATGACCATGTACATACGACTGCACCATGATCACATTCCGTGTCATAACCAAGTCTATGTTCAAACTGAATCTCACATCTACCATATCAACTCATGTGGAGAGTACATGCATATATACATATATACCCATGGTATGCAGTATCAAGCTCATACTCATAAATGAATAATGTACACATAATCCAAATCAAGCACCATGTATCGCAAAGTAGATAAGCTATGTCTCATACCATAGCTCGTAAACCTTATGTGTACATACGCACACACCCGTAGATTGGACCCTGGAGTAAATGGTGAGTTTCATCTCGGTTGTACAACTCTCACGGAACAACCATCGTGGACCAACCTCACGGCACACTCCGTGAGTTCGGAAGTGGCCATCTTCCACTGTACAACCCCCATGGAATAAGTCAACATGGACCAACCTCACGACTCACTTCAATGCTAGTTGGAAGCCTTAGACTCCACCCCTACTCCTCACCAGTCA
>JAULLG010562951.1:0-10205 GCA_035668355.1 Sarracenia leucophylla
CTCAAGCCTAGACTACGGTCCCAGTTGGATCAGGACTCTACGGGGGATATTATCAAGACTGTTGTGCTCAAGGGCAAGGCCGAGATAAGATCTCAGGTCTGGACTACGGTCCCAGTTGGATTAGGACCCTACAAGGGATATTATCAAGACCGTTGTGCTTAAGGGCAAGGTCGAGATAAGATCTTAGGTCTGGACTACGGTCCCAGTTAGATCAGGACCCTATGGGGGATATTATCAAGACTGTTGTGCTCAAGGGCAGGGTTGAGATAAGATCTGAGGCCTAGACTACGGTCCCAGTTGGATTAAGAACCTACGGGGGATATTATGAAGACCCTAATGCCCACGGGTAAGGTTGTTCAGCCTATGGGAGACTTATCTATCTACGTCATTTATCAAGACCCCAATGACTACGGGCGAGGCTGTTCAGCCCATGTGGGACTTATCTATCTACGATGTTTATCAATACCCCAATGTCCATGGGCGAGGCTGTTTAGCCCATGTGAAACTTATCTATCTACGGTATCTATCAAGACCCTTTCACATAAGGGCAGGGTAGCTCAGTTCCTAGGGGTTATCTATGATGCGTTTTGAGGTTCCTATACCCCAAAGTCAAGCTGTGCATACCCGGAGGGGATATTCATGCATTAATGCGTAATTGCCAAAACCATATTGTGGCTATCAACATTCAGTGAATTCCAAACAGCAAGCATCAAAAGCTAGAGACCAAACATGCATTCAGTTATCTGGAAACCTGGGGTATCAGTTGTCCCCGACATAAGCTCCAGCAAGTTAAACAATGTATTGAGATCAGTATCAACAACTTACAAAATGAAGCAAATAATTTTGTATTAAAGCCCAAAAACGATCGACTAAGAATATTAAGAAGAAAAGGAGGAGGGGGACGAGGATGTTCCTGCAACGACACCTTTCCCTTTTCGGCTATGCTCCGCCTGGTTCTAGGCCATTCCCATGTCTCGGGCTCTACCCCCAACCCCAACTGTGGCCATCCCCCCAACGCGCTTAAGGGTGCCGAAGTCTTGGAAGGGCTACCTTTCCCGGTCGATCTCCCAGAAGGCTTCAAATCCCTCGCTCCACTCTCGGCCAGCTCTCGCATGCACTTCCTAGTCGACCCGGGCCTTCATTTGGGCCTCCCGGTCAGCCTTTTCAACGACCAGCTCCCGTTGCATGTGCTCCGCCTTTATATACTATCGGCATAGGTACGTTGTAGAGTCAATATCGCCTCCTTGAACTGTAACATTCTACGGGCAGCTTGATATCCTACAGGAATGGCCTACAACAAACGATATTTACTTCGAGATCAAAAATCAAGATCTGGAACTGCTTTGCTAGATTGGCAAGAACCAAAATGTATAACTTACCCTGGTCGACTCCTGATAGAAGCGAGATGCAATCTCGCGAGGCGAGAATGCCCCCAACACGTTCCTATCAGAGGCCGTGAGCCCTCGCTCGATGAAGCCCACACCTGTGTAACCATCATCGAACATCAAGGCCTCCCAAAAAAACCTCTTCAGCAGTCGGTGCTTCTTTCACGGCTAACCACCTGGATCCTCTACCTCGTCGTTCGTTGGTATGCCTCTCATCGCGAATAACGCCGTCGGACTCATTTTGGGTACCGTTCTCATCTAGGCGATGACGTATGTTTCGAATCGAGGAGGCTCCCTCACCCCATGCCCTCTTGGCAATATTACAGATGCTCGATGACTCCTCGTCTTCCCTTTTCTAGTAATTGTATCAGATGCTGGCGACTAATTGCCTACAACTTAGAATGCGGACTACAGACGACAGGGGGTACACAAAATGAACCTGGCGATGGCCCCTAATTGGTTATCAACGCACTTGCGACTCTTCGTTTGATTCGATGCAATAGGCGGGAACACAAAGCGCTATATGACATTAATGACTCAGTGCATTCATTATGAAAACGACAAATTTGTCCTTTCATATCTGGACGTCACCCACCATCGACACGCCACGTATCCCTGTCACTCATGTTCCTTCGCATCGCTGCCTAGCTACTCACGTTTACTCATAAAAAGGCACGACGAAGTTCCCCCTACTTACCAATCCCAGATCGGGATCCATGGCCAGGGGACTACAACCACATACCCCTATATGAACTGCGCGGTAAGCGGTCAAAAGTGCAAACACAAATATGTCCGAGGACAAGGAGTTACATTATATATTCTTCACGGTCTTCGTCCTTCGGACCAACGCCCTCAAGAATAGGGGACTACTGATGAGTATGTATAAATACCCTGGGATCAAGAGTAAGAATAAGCACCCATTGGCTAATCAATATCGACATATCAACCCATTGGCTAATCAGCCTCTCGACTCTCTTCCTCCACCGATTCGCCGTTCTGAGGGACTTCAACACTACACGCCAGCCCCGGGCGCAATCTAACTAATAGACCAGCTCATGACTGATCTGTCCGATACGCTACTGATCGTGTACACCAACCCTTGACCTCCAAAGGGTCTGTATTACTCGCCGATGCGTGAATAACCTTATTGACAAAGGCAATGACGGAACGAACATGACATCCCACTTTCGTATAAGGGAAGGCATCGTTCCACGGGAAGGCATCGTTCCACCGGCAGACACTGGTGGAAATCAATGCGGAAGCGAATCGGGTTTTAAAAAATATTTTAGGTGCTCGTTTTTCATGAAATCTAGCATGTTAACCTTAATGGACAGAAAACAATACCTGTAGAGTTTTGTAGTAAATCTCTAATATTTCCACAACGCCGTTAAGACGACCCCGGGATTTTCTCACGTATAACTCTCGCACGTTCTTGTCTCCCGTGTGTCGGCACCGATCCGAGACAAGCATTGAAACTTCAACACACAATGTTTCTTCTTCAAAAAACTCAAAGAATGAGAGGGAGAAAGGAGAGGGGGCCGGCGGCATTAGAGAGGCAACACTTAGGGTTTATTTTGGTTATCTTATTATCTATATATATCACCCTCCATGTATTCTAAGAATAATAATAATATTATTATTATTCCTCTCAAAAACACATAGAAATATATATATTAAATATACACCAAAATCCATCTATTAGGGTTCCTATTAATTCCATATATTTCATATATATTCCCTCCATTTATTTTTAGGAAAAATAATATTAATAATATTATTATTTTCTCCTCCCAAAAATACACAAAATATATATAAGATATATATTAAAATCACCTATAAGGGCCGGCCATGTGTAGGAAAAATATAAGGGAGAGAGAAAAATTCTCTTATTTCCTAAAAATCCTCCTAGAGAATATCTCTTTGCATAAATCTTAGTTATCCAAGATATATTAAAATATATCTAAACTAATCCTATTAGGCAACATTAATCTCTAGGGCCGGCCACCTATGGATAATTCCCTAGGTGCGCCAAATACCGAAAATGCCCCTAAACATTTAATTTAAAACCTCGAACGTCCCGACGATAAATCCGACGATCGAATTAAATTAAACAACCGAAGCTTTGTAAAAACTTGTGCATATAAAAGGGCAATGTGAGGGTTCACGAGGAAGTATAGGACACGGGCTAACCATACGAGAATACCAAATATCCCTAACTCAAGTCTCGAGTTAGTCCATTCTCACACGAGCCATGACTTATTCCACTAAAGGCCCTGACTGAACTCCCTGCCCTAAACTCGAATTATTTCTTGAGTTTCCAATTACAAGATGCACTGCCATCACCCCACGTTTAAGATTTGGATTCCTGATAATCAAATTTGGTTACTGACAAATCGATTCGAAAATCCTCATATCCTCGAAACAGCACCGCTTAACTTATTGATATACTCGATCAAAAAATCCACTGGCCAGATTTGACACAATCAAACTTATAAGCAAGCACACGAGGGGGAATTCCTCAACTACTATTATATTGGACGTGGTTTCCGTCAGATGATTATCAACCATCGAACGAACAACGTCAGCACCCATCCCACTTGTCATATTGATCTCGCCATAAAAATCTCAGTCATTGGTGACTCAAAGTAGTGAAAATCATCTGAACATGATTCGATCAATCACAACGGGATTAAGAGACCGTACAATCACTGATAATATAGGATGTGGATCAATTAATATAGTCAGTAGAGAATTGATCATCCTATTGATCCTGCTCAATACACTCCAAGTGTACTAACACATCGAGCTCGGAACTCAAATCACAAGACCGGGATTCAATCCTTTCGACCTAGCCAAGACCAGCTAATATAACGATGTGCTACAACCGTACTAATGGACAATCTGGGTCCATTGCGGTTGTGAGTCCACTTGTATAAATGTCAAAACCTTTGACCCGATCTTCCCCGCTTCATGCATTGAGTCAAATACTGCACAAGTATACAGACAATGCATACATACATCTTATAAGCAATAAATATGAAACCAAGTATACATATCCTCTCAATTGAATCTCATTAATATTCTTAGGATCGCGGATAATACGTAAAAGCAAGGCTTTTAAGTATACCTATCCCAACAAGTAATACATAAGTTGTGTGTTTGGTGCCATGATTTTCATCCCAAAGATAATTTTCCCTAGGGTTTCCACATTACATCATGTGTACCTCTGTTATGGTTGTTGGTTTGGGTTATGGGTTTGTTTTATCCTCTCTATTAATGTTAACTTATTAGACTTGTAGGACAAAAATTTAAATCAGTAAATCTATTCGGCTAATATTTGTTAATAACGGTCATAAACCTATTCACCCCGCTTTAGGTTTATTAAAGTGGTTGGTAGCTCTATTTTCAGATGGCATGCGATATGAAAATACAATTTAATTTTGAAAGAATGTAAACAAATTATTTGCTGAATGTAAGTATTTATCGCATTACCATAAGTGAAGAAAATGGTTTAATTCACAACTTTAAACAAGCTCATGAACAGAGAAAGGGAAAGGTTTAACATGCATAACCTATACCATGTAATCACCCACTAGACACTAGACTGTAACCAATCTAGTTAATACTGGCATCGAAGAAGGGTAAGACGATCATAGAGAAACCCGAACAAGAGTCGACACTAACACCATAAGTTGCATAACATTATGACGAAGTCAAAGGGTAGTGCACCCGAAGTAACCATGCACACTTTTATAGTCGACCAAAGGGTAGGGCACCCACTAACTGATCAATCACAAAGTGCAAATCCATAGAAGCCAAACACGAAGAAAATCTTCCGTTAACATCTAGGTCCCCTAACAACCAAACAGTATCACAAAATCATCACCAAACTCCCAGATACTACCAAATGATGCATCAAGGTAAAATTCTACAAATGATATAAAAAGATATGAAAAGGTATAACAAGATACAACAATGAGAAGTAACCAATTAAACAAGTTTAGTCAAACTCCCACAAACCAAATGATAGCAAAGGATACAAGAAGGACAAGTAAACAAGTAAGCATGTCCAGTTAAGCTCCCATAAAAGGATGTAACAAGAATAAGATATATGGATATCTAACAAATGTGGAAATCATAGTCCGATTTCTAATTAAGCATTCCTCAAGAGACTTTTGTTCAAAATTTTATGTTTTGTAAAAAGATTCCAGCTCAACTTTGAATCACAAGTTTGGTTAAATGTTAGGTTCAACGCTAAAAGTTTGATTCAACATCAATCCAGATGTAGTAACCCTTTTTTCCCAAAAACAGTTTGAATTCCCAAAGCCCCAAATTTGTACCAAATTTTCATTTCCTCTCCAATTTCACTAAAAATGAATCAGTTTAGGAAAAAGACACTCGAAAACCCTTTTCCCCCAAAAACCCCAAATTCGCCCATAACGAATCCTAAGGAATTTGTACATGATTTTCGTTACGGAGAGCCATTTTGAAAACCAAAAACATAGGCACGTGACAATCTCGATACATGTAGTGAAAAAAAATAGTTTTTGGAAATCATCGTTTTAAACCCGTCAAACTGGGATTTTATAAAATCTCGCATTGTATATGTTTAGAGTTATGATTATCCGATCCTAAAACTAAAAAGATACATGTCTTCCAGTCATGGTATCAACAAAGGAAAACTAAAAGTTATAAAAAATTACTTGTCTCGGGTCTTGCGAAACCCAATATTAAAACATTAATATTTAAAACTTTTTGGAAAACCGGTGAAATCTTTGGAAAGATTTAAAATTCGATATCATTCAGGGTTATTAATTCATACTAATGGTTCTAGAATCTCAGGTATATTATTTCAGGGTATCGGATTGGGTTTCGGGCCAATTAGATCGGAAACGGGCCTCAAAATTTAAAATTTTCGAAGTGAGCCTACAGCGGGGGCGCGCTCGAGCGCGTTTTACTACGCTGGAGTGCAGTGTCGCAAGTAGACTGGTATAAAAGCTATTATATCGCGTTTTTTGTATCCTAAAACCCTTAAAACGATACAAGTCGGCTGTGGGTGGTCCGATACAGAGCTGAGGGGCTTGAGGGAGGCTTGGGGTCTGATTTTATGCCTTGTTTGCTAAGTATTATTAGGTTTAAGATTAAGAATATTAATGCTTTGGTTGTTTATTGTATATTCACCAAATTATTTTGATTCTTGGTGGATTAGCTGAGAGTTGAGGCTTGTTAGTGACTGATTTTGTGCTTCTCCTTCAACCCAAAGGTAGGATTTATGCTAATCATTTATTTATGTGATCATTGCGGTTGTGAGCCCACTTGTATAAATGTCGGAACCTTTGGCCCGATCCTCCCCGCTTCATGCGACGAGTCAAATACTGGACAAGTATATGGACAATGCATACATACATCATATAAGCAATAAATATGAAACCGAGTATACATATCCTCTCAATTGAATCTCGTTAATATTCCCAAGATCCTGGATAATACAAAAAAGCATGGCTATTAAGTATACCTATCCCAACAGTCTCCCACTTATACTCAAAGCCATGCAACCAATCTATCACCTTACTCTTTTACCAGAGTAAAAGAACCTGCTAGGTTATCCGCAGATGGAACCGTTCATGCCACAACGTCACCACGTTGTACAATCTCCCATATGAGACTTTTGCAATAATCAATTCAATATAAGTGTCCCGGGATAGGCCCGAAATCCTATTTGATTGATCTCCCAAGAGATTAATGCCAAGGATTTGGTCCGCTTCTCCCAAGTCCTTAACTTGACTTTTCCGAAGATAACAACCCCTCATCATTGCCGATTAGGAGTTTGTCATCGTTATTGATGACAAGAAACACTACCTTGATACCATCACGCTTCCAGTACACAATATTCGATAGGACACTGATGAATGTCGAAGCTTTCGATCACCTGGTCAAATCGAGTATTCCCAAAACCCTGATGCTTACTTTAGTCCGTAAATAGATCTCTTAAGCTTTGCACAATATGTGCCCTTGGCCCTTTGCTATAACTCTATATAGCTGCATCACATGGATGATCCTATCAAGATTTCCATAGCCCTTTGCCAAATTCTACATCCTTGTCCTGAAGTTCTCATTGTAGTTACCGGGTCCGGTATTCAGTTCTTCCGGGATCTTGTCAAGAGACTCTCCCAAGAGCACATACTTTTCAGGTTGACGAACAACCCTCCCACTATGATGAGGACCCTCCTGTGTACTCGTGATAGGTGGTGTTTCACACCGCTCAGCAGGTATAAAATCTGATTGTACCATATAATAAGTCGTAACCTTTACTAGAACAACTTGTCACCAGGGACTGTGATTTATTACATAATCCTTTTCCAAGAATCTAGTATTTCAATTAACAAATACCCGCCGACTATTAAGATTATCAGATAAACTACCCTTAGTTCCATTGGGGCACCCTGCAAAGAAACAGACTTCCGTCTTCAGTTCCACCATACTTGCATCCCACCGGCACAGGGGCTGGGCAACCCCATATCCGAAACTATATAAGACTTGGCTTACGCCCAGTCTATAATTCCAAAAGGGGTATCGGGAAGTGCCTTAGTAGATGCCGAATTCAGAATACATACCGCTGTATCTAATGCAAATCCTAAAAATCGATAAGATATAGCCGAGTAATTTACCATGTACTTTACCATCTCCTTAAGGAACCTAATCTTCCTTTCCTCTTCATCATTATGCTGAGGCATCTTGGTGTAGTCAACCGGGATGCAATCCCACATCTGACAAGTAGTCCCTTAAACATCCAAAGAGATATCTACCACCACGATCAGATCATGGGTTTTTACCTCCCTCTTACCTGGTAGTTCACCCGACCACATGTACTAGAATGAACCTTTTCCAACACTTATTTGGCTATAAGTCCCTTGGTCGTAAATGGCCTCCAGGTCAACTTATCCTCAAAATAGGATTCACAGACCTGAAGTGCCTCCACATCCAATGAATCTTAAGGTCCATTTTCTACCAGTCTTTGTATCCTATTTAGATTAAGATGTCCTAAACGAAGATACCAAAACAGTGTTAGGTTCAATGATGAACCTTTCCTATTTAGTGGTAAAACATGTAAATTATTCACCTCAACGTTTTGAATAGCAGAAATTACCGGGTGTAAAGTAAACAGATCATTTTCTAATGTACCACGACAAATGAAATGTTTGCCAACTACAATACATGCAAAAATTGCTTATTGCAGTAAACACAATATTCGTCAATTCCAAATCAAGAAACTAGAACTAAGTTCCTTCTAATTTGTGATACATACAAATGTTCATTAAAATTTACACTCCTATTTCTACTAAAACCTGGAACTAACTCTCCTACTGCAGTAGCAGTCCCTGGGATCCCTGCCCTATCCTTTGTTCTTTCGGTCAGGACAATCTCTTTTCCAATATCCCGATTTCCGATAGTAATAGCAACTATCCCCTAGGCACCTTAACCTTTGCCATGGTAGTTGACGGCTCCTAGTCACCAGCCCTTGTGTATTATCCTGTTGCACCCCTTTATTCTTCTTCTTACTATCACATGGCCTAGAAGGAGAAACCTATTATACAACAAACACCTGGGCTGACTACTGGATGACACCCTTCACTGGAACTCGATATTAACCTGGGTTTCCTCATCAATCTCGGTTCCAAGGGCCTTTAACCCGTTAAGAAGAGGGATCATCTTCGAAACATGGTCCTCGCATGGTGTATCATATGCCATGTTTGTGTTTATAAGACCCATCACCGCAATCTGCCTTGTTGCCCGACCCTCTCCGTCAAACATTTCTGTAAGGCTAAAGATCATATCAGCTATAGATTCCATTGACTAATATTAGTTTTGCAAAACATCTGATATAGAAGTCGAGATGTAGCAACATGCCATCCCATCATCCTTTACCCATTCTTTATAGTCTCGGATCTCCAAAAGAAGATCCACTATTAGGATCGGGAAGACTCGGTCTTTTAACACAAACCTATGTTTGTCAAAAGTCATGATATTATTAAGATTTCATTTTCCATTTGATAAAATTTGGTCCAATTAATTTAAAACATTGAGTATCGCCGCAAGTGGGAGAAACCTTGATCCCATATAAAATCTAGAGAAACAAAGAGAAAAGTTTTTAATTCTTTTGTAAAAATCAAGTGTCCCTCAACCTTTTAATTTGAAAACAATTATTGCCAGCCCAAACCCTTGTTGATTAAGCAGGCCACGTAGTGTGGACATATACTAATCAATCCCTTCCCGGACAAATATGTCATTCTATTAATCTCTCTTAGAAAAATATCACAACAAAAACAATCCATCAAGAGTCACATCAACTAATTAGGTCACGTAGTGTGGACGTCTAACCAGCTAACGAACTAATGACTAACATGTTTTTATTTCCCGATATATTCTATGTGATTAAACAGCCAACAACTTAGGTCCCCGTAAATAAACATAGTGACTCCTTAGGGAGGATATTTTTATTCATCAGTTAAATGTATAACCATCTCACTTAATTTGAAAATCTCTTGTCAAAGTCCCTGGCCCAGTGTGTGCGAGCCTAATTTCACACTACATTTCAAATTAACCATTAACAGGGATTTGTTCCCGAGATACCTCAATTTTAACCCTTTCTTAGGGATACCGAAATGGAAGCCGGCGCGCGAGTTAAAATTACATTTCTAACGAATGTGGATGGAGACCGTAGGATTTATCCGTGACTAAATCTTTCTCCCACTTAATATTTTAAAACCGAGGGTTTTATCCTTTTGTTCATTTTAAAAACATTAAACACATTTTTAATTT
>JAULLG010563061.1:0-10205 GCA_035668355.1 Sarracenia leucophylla
CTGGAGTAGTACCAGATGAAGTTGAACCCGGACAAATGCCCGTTTGGTGTTTCGGCGGGAAAGTTCCTCGGTTTCCTTGTCAGCCAGAGGGGAATAGAGGCCAACCCTGACAAGATACAGGCCATTACCGACATGAAACCGCCAACCAAGACCAAAGACGTCCAACGATTAACCGGGAGGATAGCGGCCCTCAATCGCTATACCCGAAGCTGGAAAAACTTACTTTAGCCCTTGTGGTAGCTTCCAGGAGGCTACGCCCCTATTTCCAATCTCACTCGATAGTCGTGTTCACCGACCAACCATTAAAAAAGGTCCTTCAGAACCCGACCTATCAGGGAGGTTAGTCCAATGGTCCATCGAGATCAGTCGATATGACATAGAATTTTGATCTCGGGTGGCGATAAAGGGACAGGCCGTGGCGGACTTTCTGGTTGAACTGGTCACGCCCGACCCAAAAGAGAACCAAGGAAAGCCAAGCAACAAATTAACCGATCCATGTAATCAAGCGACCCTAGCGGAGGCTTCCCCCAGCGCTAGTCCCAAGGCACCGAGTTTCGACCAAGCCAAGCTTTGGACCGTCCGGGTGGATGGCTCATCCCGGAAGGAGGTCAGGGGAGTAGGATTGATCCTTACTTCCCCCCGATTCGATAACCTCTGGCATGCCATCAGGTTGAATTTCTGGGTCACGAATAACGAAGCAGAATACGAGGCCCTCATCAGGGGTCTCCAGAAAGCACGACATTACGACGCCGAGCATATCTCGGTAAGTACCGATTCCCAGTTAATCACCTAACAAATCAACGGGCATTACGAAGTGAAAAGCGAAAGACTAAGTCAATACAAGGCCATGGCGCAAGAGCTGCTCTCTGGTTTCAGCGCTTCAGAGGTAAAGTGTATCCCTCGTGTAGACAGCGGAGAGGCCGACCAACTCGCTCAAACGGCTTCAAGCTGCGTGGATTCCCCATTAGAGGACGTGTGTTTTGACATCGCCGGTAATCCGGCCAAAGATCGGCCCAAGGAAGCGCTCTCCGTATCCGCACCAGAGGGTTTCGATTGGGTACTTCCCATCATCGATTTTCTCCGCACAGGAAGGCTACCTGAGGAGAAGACAGAGGCTCGAAAACTCAAGTTTAAGGCAGCAAAGTACCTACTGATCGGGGATGTCCTCTACCGGAAGGGGTCCTCAGTTCCCTACCTTCGTTGCCTGGATAAGAATGAAGCCCAGTATGTTCTGAGGAAAGTTCATGAGGGAGTATGTGGAGACCACTCAGGATACCGACCACTGGCCGGTAAGATCGCACGAGCCGGGCATTTCTGGCCAACCATGACTGGTGACGCGAAAGCTTTTGTAGCCAAGTGCGATAAATGCCAGTGCTTCGCCAACATCTCCCATATGCCCCCGAAAGAGCTTACAGTTCTTACAGCCCCATGGCCATTTGCACAATGGGGGCTGGATATTGTTGGCCCCCTCCCAATGGCGAAGGGGAAGGTAAAATTCTTACTAGTGGGGATTGATTACTTCACTAAGTGGGTAGAGGCGCAGCACCTAGCTAAAATCACAGAGCATAACGTCAGGCCGTTTGTTTGGAAGAAAGTCATCTGCCGTTTCGGTATACCAAGGGTTATAGTGACAGACAATGGCAAGCAATTCGATAATAAAAACTTCAAGAACTTTTGTGCGGACTACGACATCGAGCTCCACTTCGCGTCCTCTGCCCATCCCCAATCCAACGGACAAGTAGAGGTGACGAACCGGACACTGTTGAAAATAATAAAGACCAGATTGGAGAAATCCAAAGGCCTATGGGCTGAAGAGCTTCCAAGCGTCCTCTGGGCTTACCAAATAATGGCCAAAACCCCGACGGGTGCCTCTCCCTACTTGCTGACCTATGGCCATGAAGACGTCCTCCCGGTCGAGATCGGTTTACCAAGCGCCAGGACGACCCACTTCGATTCTCTCCGAAATGACCAGGAGCTCAGCCTGGACTTGGACCTTATAGATGAAGAAAGGGAACATGCTACTATACGGGTTGCAGCCTACCAGAGCTGCACAAGGAAGCTATACAACTCCCGCGTCAAGGAGCGAAGATTCCAACCCGGGGACTTAGTTCTGCGCAAAATAATGCTGGCCACCAAAGACCCCTCGGAAGGAAAGTTAGGGCCCACATGGAAGGGTCCATATATCGTCAAAACAGCGGCGGGGAGGGGAGTCTACATGCTCCAAGACATGGAAGGGCGAGAACTAACCCATCAGTGGAATGCAGAGCACTTGAAAAGGTATTACCCATAAAAGGAAGACGTAGTGCACTACCTCACGAGTAAAACTTTGTACGCTTTCTTCCGTTTGGTTATTAATAAAATCGTCCTTTTTGAAGCCTATTCTTGAATTCAGTCTTAAACTCTAAAAGAATTTTTTCGCACCGGGAAAGCCTACATACTAATCTGTAAAAACCCCAAAAGAGGAACCGACCTACTACGCCTATGGGCGGGGGCAGAGAACTGAAACTCTCCCTGGGATGCCAGCCACAGTAGCCCGATGACTGACCTACTACGCCTACGGGCGGGGGCCGAGAACTGAAATTCTCACTAGGATGCCAGCCCGAGTAGCACGACGACTGACCTACTACGCCTACGGACGGGGGCAGAGAACTGAAACTCTCCTGGGGATGCCAGCCCCAGTAGACCGATGACTGACCTATTGCGCCTACGGGCGGGGGAAGAGAACTAAAACTCTCCTCAGGATGCCAGCCCCAGTAGCCTGATGACCGACCTACTGCGCCTACGGGCGGGGGCAGAGAACCAAAACTCTCCCGGGGATGCCAGCCCCAGTAGCCCGACGACCGACCTACTGCACCTATGGGCGGGGGCAGAGAACTGAAACTCTCCCCGGGATGCCAGCCCCAGTAGGTCGACAACGGACCTACTGCGCCTGTGGGCGGGGGCCGAGAACTGAAACTCTCCCTGGGATGCCAGCCCCAGTAGCCCGACGACCGACCTACTGCACCTACGGGCGGGGGCTAAGAAATGAACTCTCCCCAAGATACCAGCCGCAGTAGCCCAAAGACTGCCCCACTGCGCCTATGAGTAAAAAAAAAAAGGCGCCCAACACAAAGAAAGGAAGTATACCAAACATGCGATAAAATAAAATCAGCATCTACCAAAACATCCTACGGCCTGGGGAATCAGTAGTTCCCAACATAGGGCACCTAAAAGTTCGCAACAAAAGAGTACTGTACAGACAAAGACAAAAGTAGCGATGATTTTTTTTAAAAAAAAGGAAGGATTCACGTAAGAGGCTCAGGTGGAGGAGAAAGAGGAGGAGAATCAAGTCCTCTATTCCAATAAGCGTGACGGCAGAAAGGCTCGGCATCAACAGGACCAACGTCCTCATCGCTGTCAGGATCAAGAAGGGCGCCCTTCCCTTTCTCCACGGCAGAGGCCCGTCTCATCCGCTGGACAGAGCTGAAGTCCAGATGTGGCCATTGGCCCTGGGTAATCCCCCTGAAGGTTTCAAAACTCTCATGCTCTTTCTCCCGACGAAGCTCCTGCCGTAGGTCCTCAATCTCCCCGAACTGCCACTGGAGATCCCTTCTCAACCGGCCCTCCAACGAGCGCTGCCGCGATAGCCTCTGCGTCATTTCGTATCCAAGGGCAGCAGCCTAAAATATGAAGTGAATGTCACAAGCGAAATAGATATAATTCAAACCAAGAAAGTACCACGGGCCTATAGGCAAAATAAACACATTCCCAGACTTACCACGTTGGAGTCTCGCCAGAAATGGCCAATAAGCATCCCGATGGAGAAACTACGGAGGGCCTCATTGTCTGACTCAGTAAGTGCCCTCTCAATAAAGTTTGCCCCTCGCTCCGCGGTGGCAAAAAAGGGAGTCCCCAGGCAGAAACCGCTGGTCTGCAACGTCGCCAAGATTGACGGCGGCGGGATCTCGTCAACCGCTGGCACCCTTGCCTCGGCGGGAAACTCCCTGACCTATGGCATCCCCCTGGCCAGCGCAGCCTCCGCCGCTTCCTGAAGGTTCGCCAAGTCTTCTTCAACATTCCCCGTGATGCGAACCGCGTACGGCCGACGGGCAGCCTCACCGGCAATAGCTCCCCGTGTCTGAGAAGTGACACCGCCTCCCGAAACGCTGCTCCGAGACGTCACTCCTCCCCATACCTCTATCCCTCCCCTGCCCTCGAGCTCCTCTAGCCATTAGTGTGGAGATCGGGAACTCCAAAACCATCAAAGGCAGAGGAGTAAGGAAGTAGAAAAACCGAAAATGCAGACGAATGGATCACCTAAAAACCACGCATTTAAAGTCATCCAACCAAACTGGCGCGAGAACGGGCAGCGGGTGGAAACGAAGCGTCGAAGCGACGGCGGATATTTTTTGAAAAAACACCCCATTATGCACATTAATGACTGCGATGATAAACACACCACTTAGGCTGCAGCACACGCCCACCAAGAGAACGCGTACCAAACGAAAGCTCGACAGGCACAACGTACCACGAAGGACAGTTGGGGGCCACAAACGGAGATTGGTATTCTCGAGCGCTCCCCGACCTATGGTCGGGAAACCCTTGGAATAAGGGACTACTGATGGGGAAGGTTCAAATCAGTATTCTCGGCAGCATCCAACCTTTTCCTGGATACAACCTAGAATGGGGGACTACTTATGGGGAAACCCAAAATCTAAAGCAAAGGCAAGGTGATGAAGCCGAAGCTACAAATACTAGAACGAAGACTGGACCAAGTATTCTCGATTGCATCCAACCTATGCCTGGATACAATCCAGAATAGGGGACTACTGATGGGTATGGATAAAATATCCCTAGCTGGGCCATAGAAGTATCAGCCCAAACTCACAAGGAAGCCCGAAACTTGGAACAGTACGCACCCAATAGGGAAACGTAAGCAATTAAGACCAGGACACCGATCGCTCCCCTCAACCGACCGGGCATACCCGACCGATGGTCGGGATGGTCTTTAGCCCCACTCATGGGCAATGGGCTCCAAAGGATGGCGACCAATACTGAACGGCCCATCCCATCAGGGACCGATCTCTACCTGTAGCCTGGCCTCTAGCGGGATCCTAGCTGTTAGGGGTAACGGTTTCCCCGAAGATCTCGAAATCGGGATCTTGCAGGATTTCATCATTCCTAAGCGGTTACATAGAATCCCTATGATTCCCCAATCGGAGATGGGAAAAAGATATCAATGCCCAGGGATCACGCGCCCAAAGGCCACGCGATCCCTACCCGATGATCACTATATATGCATTAGGATACGCGAGAGGAACGGTACACACTTAATTCTAACCCTAATTTCCACCCAACTTATTTCTCTCTTTTTACCTGCTCATTCCAATTGTCCATGGACTGACTCGATCGTCAGAGAGGGCACGTCGAAAACCCTTCCGGCCCCCTTTGTAACGTGGTCTACCCTCTTTTGTAGGCCCGGAGATCTCGGAGTGGACCCATCCAGATTCTGACGCTATCAATAATAATAATGATAATAATTTATATAAATTACATTAAATGTATGTTTTATATTCAAAATTATATTAATTTTTTACAAACGTAAATGGATCGAGTTACATATTGATTCGATCTGTACCAAATTTTAGCAGGCCACTGGTAGATGCCAAAAGAAGATAGTGAACGGGTTAGATTTTACAAAAATAAATATTAGATAATAAATTAAAATTTTAAGTTGTATAAAAAAATTGGGTTGTGTAGATTAATTAAATAATTCAATTTCGATTATTATTAACAATTTTTTATATTAATTCAGGAAATCAAACCAGGTAACTAATAGTCTGGTGAGTGGTTCGCATGTTATGTATCTTTTAAAAACTCTCCGTTCCCAAAAAATTTAAAGTATAAAAAAAATGTTATTGTTGAAAATCTACAAAATTCTTTATATTATAAAATTTTGGTATAAAATCATACTTCGCTTAAAATCTTAACCTTGGCATAAGTATATTTGATTGTTCGGTTTATGGAAGTTATTTATTAGAAAAAAAATGTAACAAACGCTGAATTTTTGAAAAAGGAAACAAATGGGTTCTATTGTATTAGAAATTTAAAAAAATGGCTAAGTGTATACTTAACCCGGACTTGGTATTTTTATTCGAAATATGTTTTGGGATCAGATGCGAAGTCTAAAGGAAAATATCCTACGAGTTCCTCTGGCCATTACGGGAACAGTTCTACGGGTAACCCTAATGACTCAACGGTATAGTAAATAACCCGGTAGCGCCATGATGATACTATAATCCGGAACTTCTTTCATAACAAACAGACCTGCCGATCTGAGTGACTCTTATATTATAAGTGGATCCAATGAGCCGTTGGTAGGCCCAATTTTATATTTAGTAAATGAGTTTGCAAAAAATTATTGTCCCGGTATTCTTATTTCGATATATGGTAAAAATTAATGGAATGTTGTATCTTTGAAAAAAAAAATGGAATGTATGGACTTTTATAAACGGATGCAAATTCAATGTTTTTATTTTTAAAAAATGGGTGTTTAATGTAAAAATGTTATTATTCCATGTATGTTCTAATTATAATATTTTTATTCCTACATTTTAAAATTTATATGTAATATAAATGTTGCAACTCACTGTGAATATGGTTGATGCTACACTATTTGTTCACGACAAGATGAGGCCTGGTAGATGGACTGAGGACAGAACCCGTATTAGGATGCATACATAGTTGCACTTCCAGTATTTTAATTTTATAATAAGTTGAACTAATAACCGTTATTGCTGTAATAATTATAGAATACGAGTTTATGTCTCAGAACAATTTTTTGGGTTTACTTGTTTAAAAAAAATTCATGATATTTTCGCTGTGTTTTGTATTAAGGCTAATGAGTGTGATAGACCCCGGTCTATAATACTCGACCGGTCATGCTTTTTGTCTTTGGGGTGTTGCATTCAAGTTGTAGATGTTGACAACTCAGTTCAAAGAACTTAGAATATCTGATAATGAGTCTTTTGACCACTTCTATGCCAACATGAGTGAGATTATAAATTCCTTCTTTGCTCTAGTTGAAACCCTCACTCCGTTTACGATAGTGAGGAAAATCCTTAGGTCTTTCCTTGAAAAATGTAGGCCTAAGATTACCGTTATTAAGGAGTCCCATGAGGTGGACTCCATAAGGTTGAAGAGTTGGTAGGTTAACTATAAGACTATGAGATTAATCATCTGTCTTCCTCTCGAAAAATCACGTCCAGCTCCAGTAAGGATGTGACACTTAAGGCCCCTCATCTCGACCTTACGGATAGTGATGAGAATAATGTGGACCTTGATGAGGAAGAGTTAGCCCTTCTTATGAAGAAATTTCACAAGTTTGTTAAATTTAACAAGGTGCAAAGCTCAAATCTCTCTTCTCCATAGTCCACCTTTGCTTACAAGAAATTCATCCCAAATAGGAGAGGTCGAAAGTCGTCAAAGCCTTTTTCTAACTTTAAAAGGGCTCAAGGCATCTAATGCCATGAGTGCCAAGGGTTTGGTCACATTCAAACTGAATATGCCAACATTCTCAAGAGGAAACAAAGAAACAGATTTACCATCACTTGGGATGACGAAAGTGAAGAGGATGTGGAAGAAGGATCCACTTCGGATGTCAAGGACGTGCAATCCAACATCGTCGTTCTTATGGCCACCATAGATTCTGGTAAGCCTTCTATCTCAACTCTGGACTCTATCACTCCCACCGATGAGAGTCCCTAAGTGGTTGAGTCATCATATGAGATGAGTGATGAAGTAGGAAGTAGCAAGAAAGAGGATAAGGATGAGATAAAATTCGTCCAAGAAGCTTATGAGGAGCTCATAAAAGAGTGCCTCACGGTCAAGAATGAGTAGGTGAAGTTCTAGAAAATGCACCTCCCTTGTGAGATAGCAGGACATCTCAAGGAGTGATGTCACCACTAGAAATCTCCTGGTAGCTTCTTTTAGAAAACATCTAGTAAAACTAGTTGAAGAATTCTCTACTATAGAGAAAGAAAGGCTAGGATACTTGGAAGAGCTAACAACTTCTCGGTCTAGGATCACATCCTTATAAATGGATCTTATAGAGCTTTCGTCTATGATAAATAGAAGTGAAGCCGCTTCTCGCATCACTGAGCCCTCTTGCTCATTTAGAGATCGAAGTGGTTTGGGATATTTAGATTTGCCTTCACAATCCGAATCTTATTCTAGTGACTCCAAAAGCATCACATTTATCAGCTCTTCTTTGCCCAGCACACCCACATTTATACCGAATGTTGGACTTGTTGGGATGAACCATCCGGTTTTTTCACGTCCCGACCCGCATGACTAACACTCTATAAAAACCTACTTCATAAACCATCCAAAGATTTCACATAAATAGTCTAATTTTGAATTCATATATCTTAACCTCCAATCAAATTATAACTAACTGAAATAACATACAATTACAAACTCAACGGTACCTCACATGCATGCAAAATATGGTAAATGGTCTTACAATACAACTAATAAATTCAACTACACCTTTCTATTAATTGTTTAGCTGATGAAATACCACAACATCTTTAATATCTCCTAGATCTTCACTGTCATCAAAAGTTTCCAAGCTGTCTCTATGTCGATCATTCTTATCCTGAAAAAAATGTTAAACCATGTTCTCTTCTATGTCGTCCTCCACTTCATCACCTAGTGTTTGAATCACCAGGGAAACATAAAAATGAAGCCATGAGTTTGAATAACTCAGTAGGATAAAGACTAAAATGAAAGATGCAATATATGTGAAGTGAGTGTGTGGATATCTACAAAACTATATGTTAGCCTAAAATCCTTTCAATCAAATTCCTTTTTGGTTTTGACTTAACAACAATTTCATTTAGTTTTTGGCTAATGTCTTAGTTGTGTTTGAGTTATATTTTTAGGTCTTATCATTTTTCCTTGAAACTCAAACTATTAGCAAAAGAAAAAAAGAAAAGCCTGTGAAAAGAAGAAAATTTGGTTTTGTGCAGAAGAATCGATTCCCTCTCTCAATGGAATCCATCCCTGGTTCGAGAATCCATTCCCCAACAGCCAGAATCTATTGCTGAAGATCAAAGAATAAGGAACAGAGGAATCCATTCTCTTTTGCATTTTGGAATCCATTCTCTCCTCTTAGGAATGGATTCACTGGAGTTCTTTAAGCCTTGTTATGTTTCACAAGAATCGATTCTCTATTTTGAGGAATCAACTCCCTTCCTATTTTGTCCTAGTTTAGATTCTTGACCTGCCTTAATAGTTCGACCTTTTCCCCTTTTAGTTCGAACTTTTTCCCCCAGTAGGAAATAGTTCGACCTTTTTGCTCGATAGTTCAAACTTTCTTTTGAAAAGGTTTGTCTGTAGATCCAATACGATGGACCTTTACGACATTATGATCGATCTTTCTTAAAAACGATCGACCTTTTTGTTTTTCCTTTTCAAACAAAGATCGATCATTCTTCTCAAGGATCGATCCTTTCCATTTTAACCAGAAAATGATCGACTTTTCCACTTTTACGATGGAAATTTTTCTTCTCCAGTTCAAAAATCATTTATTTACAACGGGAAGAATTTTATCATTAATTACACCATTAATGCTCCAATGGCTACAGTACCTTGACTCCAACGTTCAGATATATTGAAAACTATTTAAGGGGGGTTATTCAAAGAGATGAAGGTTGGTGAAACTTGTACAAAGCATTCAATGCTCGCATTTACATCTTGCTTTGTTTCACTACTGCTCAGAATTAATTCTCATAGATTTTGAGCTTTTGTCTTGGCTCTTTTCCAGACTTGTAATTTCTATTTTCTTCTTTTGTATTACATTTATTGTAATTTTATATGAGAGAAAGAGAGAATCATTTGTAGTGAGGAATTTACTGTAAATCATCTCAAGAAAGGATAACACTACTGTATGATCAGAACAGAGCCTGTTAAGGCACCCATTAAAGATACTCTTAGGATTAGAGGTTGAGCTCGTAATCAACTCATTCAAGATCCGAATGTTCTTCTGTAAAGCTTCTAGGTCTAGAGGTGCACCTACAAAGCCTCTAGGTTGTAAGAGAGCCTGTAACTCGTCTGTACAAGGTTTGGAGTGCACCCGTAAGCACTGCCCCTAGCAGAAACCTCAAGTGCTGCTTGAGAGAGTGGACGTAGGTAGGGATTTGACCGAACCACTATAAATCTTG
>JAULLG010563169.1:0-10203 GCA_035668355.1 Sarracenia leucophylla
CTTCGTGCTGTCTTTAGGCTTGTTTTGTTGCTGTTTTGGTGTAGTTTTGCGATTTGTCTCCGAAACCTGTCTAAACACGAAAACACTACAAAACACGACATTAGATAACAAACAGGGGACTAACTTGGTGTAACTTAACGGGTCTAAATCGTCACTTTTGAGTGCCGATCACTAAGAGAGAATGTGGCGTGTTGTATGCTTCCCAAGCTGTGCGCAAAGGGGCGCTGAAATCCCACATCGCCTGGGTAGGTGATGGAGATGGACCATATATATAAAGATCGGTCCTGTAACTAGCAAGATACATTTTGGGCCTATTGGATAGGTGCTGGGAGAAAATATTGAGGTTGAGAGTTCGAGACATTCAAGAGACCAAAGAGGATAATATTTTTCTAGTTAGACCTGGGGTGTTACAAATGGTATTAGAGCCTGAGCCCAGCTGGAAGTGTGTCGATATGGTTTGGACCCCAATAAGGACGTTGGTTCCTAAGGGGGTGGATTTTAGTGTGTTGTGTGTAACGGGGCGTTACAATCCCACATTGCCTGGGTAGGTGATGAAGATGGTCTATATATGTAAAGACCAGTCCTCTAACTAGCAGGACTCATTTTGGGCCTAGTGGATAGGTACTAGGAGAAAACCATGATGTTTAGGGTTTGAGAAATCCAAAAGATCAAAGAGGATAATATTTTGCTGGTTAGAACTTGGGCATTACAGAATGCGTATCAGATCTTGCAAATGTCAAAATCCAGTTCATTGATTATTTTAAACAAATCTTCTCTACTGCAAAAGAGATGAATACAAAGATGGTGATCCTACACATAAGAAGATGCATCACGGATGTTATGAGTTGTGACCTAGATCAACCATTCAGGGCTGATGAAATCCAGAAAGAATTGCATCCAAAGAAGGTCTCACAACCTGATGGACTCTTAGCTTTGCTCTATCAACACTACTGGGACATTATAAGTCAAGATGTAATTTCCTTATGTCTAAGAGTTTTAAATGAAGGTTTTCCTCTTTATTCTCTTAGTTCCACTTACATTGCATTGATCCCAAAGTGAAAGAACC
This sequence comes from Sarracenia leucophylla, assembly GCA_035668355.1. Classification (NCBI taxonomy): domain Eukaryota; kingdom Viridiplantae; phylum Streptophyta; class Magnoliopsida; order Ericales; family Sarraceniaceae; genus Sarracenia; species Sarracenia leucophylla. The sequence goes on from JAULLG010563169.1 coordinate 1,067, forward strand.
AGAGGAAGATCTTTAATTTCAGGCCTATCAACTTATATAATGTGATCTATATAGTGATTTCCAAAGTCCTAGTAAACCAGTTGAAGCACATTCTCCTAAAAATCATTGATCCAACGCAAAGTGCATTCATATCAAGTAGACTCATCACGGACAATGTAATGGTGACCTTCGAGACGTTACACTCTATGAAGAAGCAACAAGGGAAAAAAGGAAATATGGCTCTCAAACTGGAGATGAGCAAGGCGTATGATAAGGTGGAGTGGAGTTTTCTAGAAGAAGTGATAATCAAAATGGGCTATAGCAGATCTTGGGTCAATAGGATCATGGCTTGCCTTACCTCTATATCTGTCTCCATCCTTATAAATGGTGCGCCAATGGGTTACTATAAACCCACGAGAGGGCTACGATAAGGGGACCCCTTATCCCTATCTCTCTTCCTTTTATGCATGGAAGGCCTATCCAACCTCTTGACAAAGGCAGCAAACTTACACGGGGTCAAGGTAGCACATCAGAGCCCAACAATAACTCATCACTTTGTTGCGAATGACCGCATTTCATTTGTTAAGGTAAACGCATTAGAGGCATAATAGCTCAAAAACATCATGAGATTGTACGAACAGGCATCAGGGCAACACATCAACTATGAAAAATCCTCAATTGTGTTTAGCCTAAACATTCTAGAAGATACTAGACAGCAAATAATCCAAGTGATAAACGTGGCAAATGTTTAACATCATGACAAGTACTTGGGTCTCCCAACCTTAGTTGGGAAAGACAGAAAAGTGGTGTTTTGATCTATAAGGGAATGAGTTTAGAAGAAGCTCCAATGATTGAAGGAGAGACTCCTATCAAAAGTTGGAAAAAAAGTTATTATCAAGGCGGTTGCACAAGCTATACCTACCTATGCAACGAGTTGCTTTAAATTCCCTAAGTCTCTAATAAGTGAACTCAACTCTCTATCTAGTCGCTTCTGGTGGGGATCAAATGGGGAACAACAAAGAATCCAGTGGGTGGTGTGGGACAAGATATGTGACTCCAAAAAAGATGGAGGTTTGGGCTTTAGAGCTATCGATGCTTTTAACATGGCTCTACTCGCAAAACAAGGCTGACGCATCCTGCAATCCCCATCGTCCTTAGTGGGGAAATTGTTCAAAGAAAAATACTATCCAGACAAATCATTTATAGAGGCACAGTTAGGGAACCAACCATCCTACGTATAGAGAAGCTTGATCTTAGGAAGAGAGATCCTGGAAAGAAGCATGATTTGGAGTGTAGTATTAGCATAATCATCAAGATTTACTTAGATAGGTGAATCTCGTGTCAGAAGTATTTGAAGATCTTCCACCCCCAACTTTGGGAAGAGAAAAGACAATAAGAGAGATCCTAAAAAATAATCTATAATGGAACGAGCCAAAGATCTATATAAACTTTTTTCTCGGAAGTTGCTGAGATGATCCTAGCGTTATCTATATGTAATGGTGAGGGGGATGAAAAGCTTATTTGGTTCCATACAAATGATGGAATGCACACAGTGAAGACAAGATACCATTTAGTAAGGGAATTGGAAGAAGAGAGAAATCACAAAAAGCAAGAAGCTGGCCAAAGCTTGCAATAGGCAAGTAACTGATAGATAGGGCTCTGGAATTTGCTGGTCCCTCCAAAAATTAAACTCTTTTTATGGAGAGCGTGCAACAAAGCCCTGCCAATAAATATGAGATTAGGCAGCAAAAACATCTTAGTGCACCTAACTTGCAGTAGATGTGGTGAAATAGTGGAAACCATTGAAGATTTAATAATAAGCTACAAAAAGCCCAATGAACTATGGAGGATGGCAAAATTGCACCATCTCCTTGATCTCAGGAGAGGAATGTTCCATGATTGGGCACGGGAGATCGTCCCCACCCAGGATAGAAAAGTAAGTGGATGGTTTGCGATTATTACTGGATAATTTGGAACGAGAGAAACTCTCTTGTATTCATTGGAAAAAGCACATCAGTAGAGTTAGCAATTACAAGGGAAGAAGAGCTACAAATACAATATCTTACTGTAAATAGTAGAGAGTCAAGTGAGGAAAAGGAATCATCGGGGGCAACACAATAATATTTGGAGACCACCTAATCAGGTTTTTTACAAGATTAATGTTGATAGAGCCTATGAAGTAGGGAAGTGTCACGTCCCGACCCGCGTGACGAAAATTCCATTACAATCCCTTTCTTATTCATTTTCTAAAATTTCTTATAAATACTCTAACTCAGAATTCTCAGAAATTTCGACAGAATTTTCTCAGTTTTTTAAGCTATCCCAATAATAATCAAACTTGTATAACATCATACAAAATATTCGAAGTCGTTCAACGGCATCCATAATCTATCAAACTCCAAAACATACATCACATCCTCCAATCAAATCTCAAACTAACCCAAAATCAAATCATGCAACTACAAACCCAACGGTGCCTCACATGCATGCAAAATATAATAAATGACCTTATGACCTTATGACCTTACAATCTAATAATTAATAAACAAGATAATAACTTCCTCATAAATATCATACTTATGATATACCATGTTATTTCTAACATTTCCTATATCTTCAATGTCCTCAACATTTCCAACTTGTCTGTATGTTTATCCTTCTTTGCCTGAAATATGTTAAACCACGAGCTCAGTCCAAAAGTAGGATAAAAGACTAAAAATGAAAATGTGTAATATATGTGAAGTGAGATGTGGGCATGAAGGAAAACATAATAAGTATAAGATTTCCCCAAAATGATATCTATTTTTTCCACACACCTAGTTTGACATAAAACCATATATTACCAAGTTAGACATTCATTTCAATTATAAAGAGACGATTTGCTCATGATCTCATGCTTACTTGTAATCTTTGTTCTTACTTCTTCTTGGTTTCCCATTTAAGGATTTTATACTTATTTTCTTTCTAAGCCTCTCATTCATCCATTTTCATCTCTGTTATACAATCTTATTTTCATTTTACACTTTTCCTTTTTCTTTGATCTTTTATGTTCGTCCTTGTTTAATTGTTTCGTTTCATCTCATCTCAACTATTCTCATTGCATTGGTTTAATTCCATTTCAACTTAAATCATACTACCATTGTCACCATTCCATTTAATATCTTTTTGTTCAACCATTTATATCTCACTTAAGGAGTTCATCTCCTTTCAACTATTGGTATCTCATCCTTTTCATTTCAATACATTTTTCGTATTTTGATTACCAAAACTGATTCCATAATGATTTATTAACTTCAATATTAGTCAATGAAATTCATTTATTCATTTTCTTGCACAGTTATGTTAGGATTGTATACTTAAATGCCATGCTTTTATGTTTTTAATCTTTAATCTTTGGTATATTATTGAGAAATATTAGAGATGTTATTGCATTTACTGTTTCATATTTATTGTATGTATGATGTGTGAATGCATAGTTCGTATATTCTGTCCAGTATTTGACTTGATGCATGAAGCGCAGAAGATCGGGTCAAAGGTTCTGACAAATATACAAGTAGGCTCACAATCGCAATGGACTCGAACAATCCATTGGTACAATTGTAACACATCGTTATAATAGGTGGTCTTGGCTAGGTCAAACAGATTGAATTCCGATCTGGGAATTTGATGTTCGAGCTCGACGTGTTAGTACACTTGGAGTGTATTGAGTACGATCATTAGGATGATCAATTCTATACTGACTATATGAAATGATCCACACCCTATATTATCATGTATTGCACGTACTCTTAATCCCGACGTGATTGATTAACCATGTTCATATAGTGCACAGTGCTTTGAGTCACCAATGACTGAGATTTCAATATTGAGATCAATATGACCGGTGGGTTGGGTACTGTCATTATTTGTTCGATGGTTAATAATCAGCTCACGGACACCACGTCCGATTTAGGTTGAGGAGTTCCCCTTCGTGTGCTTTGCTTATAAGTTAGATCATGCCAAACCTAGCCGGTGGATCTTATGATCTGGCATATCAAAAGGATAAGCGGTGCGGTTACGAGGACAAGCGGATAATTAAACCGGGTTGTTAGTAACCTGATTTAATTATCGGGAATCCATATCTTAAACGTGGGGAGACTACAGTGCAAATGATAATTGGAAACTCAAGACACAAATCGAGTTAGGGCCGGGAGTTCAGTCAGGGCCTTTAGTGGAATAAGTCTTGGTTCGTGCGAGAATGGATCTAACTTGGGGGTTGAGTTAGGGATATCCAGTTTCCTCGTACGATTAACCCGAGTCCTATACTTCCTCGCGATTCCTCGCGTAGCCTATTTATTCACACGGGACTTTAGATGGATTTAGTTATTATTTAATTTAATTCGATCGTCGGTCTTTTTACCGGGACGTTCGGGGTATTAAATTAAATAACCAGGGGCATAATTGGCAAAGTGGCAAGTTTAGGATATCCCTTAACTGGCCGGCCCTATAATAAGAGATAAAGAATTATTTTTTTCAAGCATATATTGTATATTGCATGTATGACAATGATATATATATATTTGGGGTATTTTTGATATATTGTAATATATTAAAAATACAAACAAAACTTACTCTCCTTCTCTCTCACTATGGTCGGCCCTAGCTAGGGTGTCATCCCATTATATTGTATATATTTTAGTGCATGGTGAGGAAGAATTATATATTTCCTAAATGCATTAAAAGAGATATAAACAAGGATTAAAAGATAATGAAAAAAACCTAATTCTCACACACATAACACCACAAGCCGCCACCCCTCCCTCTCTAGTTCATGTATTTTTCTACAAGTTTTGAGAGGATTTCAAGTGTGCTTGAAACCGAAAGACTCGATTCGGATCGGTACCCACACGCCGGAATCGAGACGTGCGACGGGTCATATACGAGAAGATCACCAGGTGGTCTCGCCTTAATACGTGGAACATTAGAAACTTTTCTACAAGTTTCTAAGAGGTATGATTTAATCTAGAAATCAAAAGGTCTAATCTTTTCATGAAAAACGCAATGCATCATTTTTTACGGCTATGACGTCGTTCTTTTAAACTTTTTCTGACGCGCGGCTCCAATAAGTTAGTCATTTCAATGTCTTTTATCCGTTTACACAATGAACCACCGATCGGAAAGCTTATAGAACTCGTCACGTTTATCCAATCGACTTACCAAGTCCATTAGATAAATGATTTCTCTAGAACTCACATAATCTCGACTTTTATGATTTTCCATCAAAAACACCGAAGGGTAACACACCTCGCCAATTTACGGGTTACTAACCCGAAGGGACCTGACATCCTAGATCGCGTGATTTTTTCAGTCTTTTACCCCAGATCTAGTCAAACCGAACTTATCACATCAAAATCGATTCATTGTCTTTAATCATAAATCTTGTTACTTAATTTCAAACTATGAGTCAAACCACTTAACTCGAGTTCCTCCCACCAAACATTTCACAATTAACCAGTATTATATTCGTGATAAATTCATATCATTCATTAACTTTATAATTTCTTTTAATCCATATCCATTATCTATTTTAATGAAGTTATCAATTCACAATTGAACCATGTCATATCATTTATGTAACTTTATTGACTTAACGTTTAACAATCTCTCAAAATTTCATATACTTTAACCTCATTTATTCATATCTAATCATAAATTATCCTTTCGTATCAACAGTTAGGTCCTTACTTTATTTTCATCAATTCTTGTTAATAAACATTTCATTTTCTTATTAATAATTTGTCTAGCTCTCATTTATATAAATATCAAACCAATTTTATACTCATTAATGTCACACATTTAACCCGATCTTATTCATTTGCATCAAAAAGGTCTTATAAGTCATATCAAATTCATCTATGTTAAAGATTAGCAATCTAAGTTCACTCAAGTTAAGTTAGGCTATAACTTATAATTTTTCATAACGTCACATTCAAATTTACACTTTTGTATAGTTTTCAACAATTTATATCATTTAAGTTTATTGACTCATACCTAATCATAAATCACATTGACTACCTCCATGAGTTTTAACCTATTCCAATGTATTATAATCAAGGATATCTTTATCTCTTAATTTATTATAATCAATTAATAAATGTGTAGTTCTTTACATAATTCTCAATACTTCTCATTAATTTCCAATGTCCTTCCATTGACTTAACCTATAAGGGTTCTCAACATCATTTAAGGAACACGATTTCAAGTCTAGTAAAACCAAATCCGTCATACTGTTAATCAACCATTAATTATATTCACGATTCATTAATCATCATCTACTTCATTTCCTAGAAGTTTAGATCATTATCTATGTTCTAAATATGTTCCATAAATTTTAAGATTCTTCTTGTGCTTTGGAGTTTGAGAATCACAATGATATACAAATAATAAAATTTACAAGTAAACTCTTTCCAACGATTCCTAAATCTAGTTAACAAACCGCATAGGTCAATCTCTTAACTCAATTACCGTTATTCATCTAGAATATTTCTACAAGTACTCTATTCCATTAAACACTTGTTCACTTCACATATCCTTATATTTAATTTAACTTGTAAAAAATTTACACATATTACAAAATAGTCAGTCAACCTCCAATGCTAAACTTATAACCCTTCTACTCACTAATTTCTATTACCTAATTTTAATTCCAAGAAATGTTTTAATGCTCCACCTACTTATCAGGTTTATAAGTCAAATTAAAGCTTGTGTTAATATCACCAAATAACCTTAATTTAAACCTTTTTCTTGTAATTTAGTCTCTAGTATCATCCACATAGTCCCATTTATTTATTTGCTCCACTTGGTTCCATTTTATGAGTTCATATCAATCTAATATTTTATTTAAGTATCAACTACTAAAAAAAAAATTTCAATTATTCTCATCAAAATCCATATAGTTAACTCTTACTATGTCACAAACTTCAAACTATGTCATAAACTTCAAGAATCTAAGATTTCAAGTCTTCAAATTAATATTTAAAATCCCCCAAGCATTTGACTTCACCATTATATAAACACTAATTAAATTAATCAAACAATTTAAGCTTACATAAAATAAATCCCCCAATTTCATATTCATAACTTACATCTTATCTTTAGTTTATAATTCACCCACCAACATGTATTTTCACTACAAATTGATTTTCTAGATTCATCAATTTACTCATAAAATATGGAATCAAATCAATTAGTATTAGGTTGTTTCCCAATTCAATAAACTCACATGTTCATATTATCAACCTTAATAATTCACATTTTAATCAAAAGTCCAAAATGTTTTAGAAGCTACTTCTTGGATTCAAACAAACAAATTATTAACTTATAACAATTTGACCATTGCTTCAAGAATCACTACTCTACACATATTCTTAACTTCAATCACATATTAGATTTTACCAATTTGTTCATTTGTAACCACATTCAACATATCCCTAATTTTTAAGCTAGGGTTTCGTCTAAAGTGTATAAATTTGAAATTATGTATCATAATCGTTATAAATATCACATATATGATCAAAATTTTAAAGATAGTCTAAAACATACCTTGATCGGGGTTAAATCCAAAAATCTCGAACCTTGAATACAAAAAACCCTAATTATTGTGTCACCGGTGTTTGTTGCATCATCGTCGATGGGTATCAATGTCGGCGGCTTCTCTCTCTCTCTTCTCCCTCACCCTAACCCTCTTTCTCTCGTTTCCTTTTTTTTTTTTTTTCCTTCCTTTCCATTTCCTGCTGTAAAATACCCTACCCCACTTTTCATATTTTGTTCTTTGTTTCGAGTGGGGGGATTAGCTCCCCAGACTTGAAACTTATTGTTTTTTTTCTTTTTCTTTTCTTAAAACTTTAACTCAAAAAAAAGTAAGCCGTTTATTTTTTTTGGCTTAAACTTAAACTAGATTTATTTAAAATATTATTTTAAATAATCACTTAAGATCCTTAAATTATAAACTTCTCAAAAAACTAATTAATAAAATACTAAATAAAAACACACTGGGTCTCTACAGGAAGAGGAGAACCGACTTGAGTGTAGTCATGATAGATTGGAAAGGGGAATTTGTGGCGGCCTACTCACAAAGACTTATGGGGTGGAGCTCATCAAAAACCTGAGAAATTCTAACTATCCTACATGGCCTAGAATTAGCAATGGATCTCTCCATCACTCATATAGTGATAGAAGGTGATGCCTTGAATATTATGAGTGCAACAAACAAAGATTACGGGGACCTCTCGGCAACTGGGAACTTAACAAGGAACAATGAGGGACTAATAGAGGATTTTCATACTAGAAGGTGTGCGATCGGCACTCAAAAGTGACGATTTAGACCTGTTAATTTATACCAAGTTAGTCCCTATCTGTTATTTAATATCATGTTTTTGTAATATTTTTATGTTTAGACAGGTTTTGGAGATAAAATACAAAACTACACCAAATAGCAACAAAACAAGCAAAGAAACAGCATAGGAACAAAAACGAAGAAAAATAACCAACACTAGTTCCGTCCGAATGCTACGCCACTTCGTTCGGACGCTCTGCGACAAAACCGTCCTGATAAACGGCCACATTCTGTCCAGACGCATATGGCGACTTCCGTCCGGACGCATGGCCGTCAGACTTCTTTTCCTAGAAGGACTTGCACTTTCAGAAATCTATAAATAGGACCCTATCCCCTCCCATTTCTATCATGCAGGTCCTCAGACCATAATTTCCATTTTCTCTCTAATTCCTCTTCTGCCCCTACTGGGCCAGCACTAGAAGGTCTAAGTCTCGACGAGGAGCTGCCGATACTAGTCGACAACCTCTCGAAGATGGTTTCTACCCTGACCATGCGTGGCTAAGTTCTTTTTCTACCCCGGGTTTAGATGAAGCCCCGAGTTTGATAATTTAGGAGTAGATTAATTTTATTATTTTATTCTAGCCTTTTGTAATGGATTTGTTATGCAACAATTATATTCCGCGACATATTTGATCGTTGAATAATTCTTATTTCTCTAAATTTAATTTATATTCTATTTAATCGTTCTGTGATTGTCTTAAATGAGTGTTGCATAACTGTTATAACTGCTAATTCGAAAATTAAATATAAGATATGCTATGCCATAGATAAGACGAGTCGTACT
>JAULLG010563385.1:0-10202 GCA_035668355.1 Sarracenia leucophylla
CTCCAAAGTCTCAAATTCGAGTTCTATGAGCTATTAACCATTTGAGATCAGTACATACGAGGTGTAGTCAAGTCTCGATTTTAAACGAAACCCTTGAGGTGAATGGTGAGATTGATCCCAAAAATTAGTCGAGATGTGCATAAATTAGCCCAAAGACCCTCATTATCCACAAAAAACAAAAACAAAAAAAATGATTTGAACTTTTGACGATCAAGGTTAGAGACATCGTTAGTATGAAATGACTAATTATGTGATTTTTCTTTGGATCTAATGATATGTGAGAGATCGCTATCTTCCAGCTGATCTATAAGGCAATGTTGATAGTTAACAATGGATCGTTCCCGTTATATGGACGATCTTGTTATTTTTTGGCGTTTCAAAAGTCTGAGTATGATCTTGTCATGATATGATCGAAAGATTTTCACGATTTTGATAGATCGCCGGTGCCTGCCATCGCTTTTGCTCCGTTTTCTCCTATGTTCTTCTAATGGAGATGGATGTTACTGTCATTTAGATCTGTCAACTCAAGGATGTAATGTAATGAGATGGGCATCAAAAGTACCTTTTGTGATCAAAATTTGAAAATCCAATAAATCTTTGAAAAGGTATGCGCCTAACAAAAATAATGAGTTTTTCACCTATTTTTTTTAGGATGTTTTTATGATCACTTATTAATCAAAGTTTGAGTTTTGATGTCTCTTCCTATACCCATTAAGAAAAACAAATTAAATCTTTCAAAATCAAGGAGCCCGTTTGTTTGGATAGAAAAATATTTTTAGTAGATAATATTTTTTTAAAAAATATTATTTTAGAAAATATTTTTTATGTGTTAGATTACAACAATAAAAAAATAATGATACTAACGAATGTAGTAGTTTTAAAATTGATAAAAATTATAGCCGAGATGGCAGTGGCCCTCGGATCCCATATTCCTGAGATCCTGAGACTTAGAGAACCTCATAAAATAATTTATATTTGTTGTAAATTATTTTTAGTCATTTAAAGTAAAATATTTTACTAAAAAAATATTTTATATTGATTTTATCTAACTAAATAAGAAAAAATAAGTAAAATATTTTGCATCTAAATAAAAAGAAACTTTTTTTTTTTTTTTGTATTCCGAAGGTCTATTAAAACATTTTTAATGAAAGAACTTTAAATTATAGAAGTAGCTTGCAAAAATGCAAAGGCATGCATTATGTGAATCCTCCGGTTTTCAGAGATGGATCCTTCCAGAATTAATAGTGACAAGCATGTTCCGCTGCTGCTTGCCATATGTAGTTTGCATACACATGGCCTTGTTTGGGATAATTGTTTGTTTGTTTATTTGATGTTATTTATTTTTGTTTTGAATATATTTTTAAATTCATCTCAACAGAAAAAAGTAAAAATTATTATGAAAATATTAAAAAAATTCAAAAAAGATAAAAATAAGCTAAAACAAATCAATAAGCCAAATTTTATATTACTTATTTTCATCTTTTGATAAATTTTTTTTTATCTTTCCAGTGCATAAAATAAAAAAAAAAGTCAAAATGAAAAAGTTTAAAAAAGACAAAAATAAACATTATTAATTGACATTTGACCCAAACAAGGATAAATTCATTGATGTGATTCATATGCCAAGTTCGTAGGCTTGGAATGTAATTGGAATGTCAATTTTTATAGCCTTTGAAGAGATTTTGTTTGTAGGAAAAACAGTCATGCTACAGTTACAACATTTTGTTACAACATGGATTTTAGCGACAGTTTAATTGTTATAGCGACGGTTAAATGATCATTAGCGACGGTTGAACCGTCGCTAAAACAATGTTGTAGGAAAAATGACTCTCCTTCCTAGTAGTGACTCCCTAAAAGTTTGCCCCTCAATATCCTTTTTGCGAAGAAAACGGCAGTAGTCATTTTTTCGGATAGAGAAAAGCCTTAAAAATCTGCCTGGATAGAGAGAAGCCTTAAAAGCAGTTTTTTGGGGGGTTTTTTTTGTTTTGTTTTGTTTTTGTTTTTGTTTTTAGCCAAAAACCTAAATTAGTCTTAAAGTTAGATAGTTTACTAATTTACCTTCCAAGCTAGCTTTTTTGAAATTGGTTATTTGGGTAACAAATTAGTTTTTTTTTTTGTTTAAAGTGAACAATTTTATCATTCTATATATTTGATATTAACAATATTAATAATATTAATAATTATATGTAGTTTGTAGTGCGTTTAGTGGTAGTAAATAAGTTTTGAAAAATAGATATTATTGTATTTTTAAAATAATAGGAGTTTGAATAAAATATTTTGAAAGATTGTATATGGATTTGACTTGGTAACTATTTAGCTATTTGCCGAATGAGGCGACTTTGGCTCTTTTAGCGTTTTTAGGCAATATGCAAAAAAAAAAAAACAAGATTTCTAATCAATACCTTAGTAAGAAATATTCCAATGTTGACAATTGATATGTTCTTTGACAAATTGGCTCAAATCTGATCCTTAGCCCATGTTTGTTGAAGATTCAAGCAGTTCACAAATCTTGATAAAAATATTATTTGTCTTGCTTCGGCCTCAAATTCAATAGTCATTTATCTCCCAATGAATATATATTCTGAATCTGTAAAGTAATATGGAAGTGTGATAGAAGAATCATAGAGTGATTTGTATACTTTATTCTCTATAGTGATGATTCGTTACCCGTACATCTCGACTCTTCACATAGCAATGATATTGTCCATTTTGGACAAAATCTTCATGGTTTTGTTCCTCTCAGGGGGTCACTCATCCTTGCATTGCTCCCGCTCAAGCACGTTTAATCGTGGAGTTCTGCTAAGGTCTATACCACCTAAGAAAAGGCCTCGTTGGATGTAAGAGTCCACAATTTTAGTTTTATAATCCAAAAACTCTCTCTCATGTTCCGATGTGGAATACCAGGATATCACGTAATCCCGCTGAACGTGATGTATTTTTTGGCTAATGAAGCTACAAAGAGGTGTACTTCAAGCAACCAGGTTCCGATGGAAATAGCCTGTGCAAGGTCTCCACTGTAAGGCTAGCTCACTGAATGGGTATTTGCTTTTCTGGTATTTTGTAATTTGTGTTAATTGTAAATATTTGATTTGTTTGTAATTTTGTTTTGGGCCTGAGATTTGATTGTATTTTTGTTTCTGTTGGGCCTGAGTTGTGTTGATTGGTCCGAAGTATTGATATGTGGTTTGGGCCTAAATGTTGGGCTAGTTCGGTTAGTGTTACTGTGCTGATACGGCACCGTTTTGGTACCGTTTTGGTTCAGTTCTGATTGGGTGTATTTCTTTGCGTCGTTTGTGTTTTCAGAGGCAAGCAAGTCATTTGTAACTTTTCCCTTCTCTCTCTAAAATTTGAGTTCTGAGATTTTCTCTCAAGAACTGTTTTAATACATACATGTTTTGTCTTCAATTTCTGTGTTACGATCTTGTATATTTGTTTGGACTGTGATTTTCTACATGGTATCAGAGCCCTCAACGCTCTTACGAGTTCCGATCCTGCAGTAAATATCCAGCGCTATGAAGATCTTCATTTCTGAGCAACGATCTGCAACGATAGAGAGTGTTTTCATAGACTAAATATGCAGTATCAGATGCCTCAACCTCTCCAAGGGCAAAATATGCCTCATGTGGGTCAAAATTCTCAGATGTTTTCTCCTGTGCCTCAATTTAGTCAAGGTCCACAGTTCTATCCTGTTAGACCTACTGGACCTTATCCCATTCAAGCAAACATGGCTGCTGTCTCTTATGGTCCTACGTATCCAGTTCAGTATGCCCCTGTTTCTCAAGCTTTGTGTGCTCACAGTTCTGCTGCTCCTTCGTCTGGTCCACAATATTCGGGATCTTCTCAACCCAGTCAGGGCTCTAATACAAATTGGTATTTTGATACGGGTGCTACAAATCACATCACTCATGATTTGTCCAACTTGTCTTTTCAGCAGTCCTACTCTGGCAATGATGGTGTAGTTGTGGGTGATGGCTCCACTCTGCCTATATCTCACTCGGGTAAGAGCAGCTTGTCTACATGCTCTTCCAAATTTCAGCTTCAGAATGTTCTTCATGTACCACATATTACTCACAACTTACTGTCTGTGCATAAGTTTGCAGTTGATAATAACTGTAAACTGATTTTTGATGAGTATGGTGTGATTGTTCAGGACAAGATAACAAATCAGATTCTTCATCAGGGGCCTTGTCATCAGGGTTTATATCCAATTCGGCCGTGTACTGATTGTGGTACATCTTCCACAGCCTTGGTTGCAAGTAGTTCTGTACATAATTGGCATCACAAACTTGGACATCCAAATTTTCCTGTTTTAAGAAAATTGGTACAGCAGTACAAACTACCTGTTTCATTGTATAATCATTTGGATTGTTGGTCTTGCAATGTGGCCAAAAGCCACAAACAATCTTTTTCCACATCTAGTACAGTTACATCTGAACCTTTTGATTTGATTCATATGGATGTTTGGGGACCAGCCCCTATACAGTCTTTTCAAGGTTTTCGGTATTATCTTTGTGGTTGTGGATGATTTTAGCCGTTATGTTTGGATATTTCCTTTACATTATAAATCGGATGTTCATCGTATGATTAAAAATTTTATTCACTATGTGAAAACTCAGTTTTCCAAGGTTGTCAAAGTGCTTAGATCTGATAATGGAGGGGAGTTTGTAAATCATTCTGTATCTAGTTTTCTTCAATCTTGTGGTGTGGTTCATCAAACCTCTTGTCCTTACACACCACAACAAAATGGTCGAGCTGAAAGACAACATAGGCATCTTATTGAAACTACTCTCACCTTGCTGCATCAAACTGAAATGCCTGTCTCTTTTTGGCTGGAAGCTCTATTTACCTCTGTTTATCTTATTAATAGACTTCCCCTTGCGGCTATTGAATTTAAAATTCCATATCAAGTTCTGTTTCATCAAGAACCTGATTACATGTCTCTTAAACCTTTTGGATGTCTCTGTTTTTCATGGCTGAAACCTTATGCTCACAATAAGTTCTCACCCAAATCTTTACCTTGTATTTTTCTGGGATATTGTTCCACTACTAAAGGATATCGGTGTTTTGAACCCAAGTCCAAGAAAATTTATGTTTCTCGCGCATGTTAAGTTCATTGAGAATGATTTTCCATATAAGTCCTTGTGTGACCAACAAGTTAGTGATCCTGATATCTCTCCATCTCTTTGGACCAAGTTTCTGCAACAATTTGATGTTTCTGTTGATAGTTCGGGTAGATCTTGTGATAATCCCAATGATGTTATGGTTGATGCAAATTCTCAGCGTATGCCTGTTAGTAATGCTCATGCCAGTATTCGTGGTCCTGGTCGTGCTGGTGATACTAACACTGCTACATGTAATGATGCTATTTCTGAACATGCTACTCCTCTTGATGCTCCTACTACTACTACTGCATGTAATGATGTTTCTGAACATGCTACTGGCTATCTTAATGCTCCTACTACTGCTGCATGTAATGATGCTTTGTCTGAACATGATTTTGGTAATGATGTTTTGGCTGAACTAATTCGGTCTCCCCCTCCTTCTGGCTGTGATGTAAATACTGTTTTTGATGATAATACTGAAAATCCAGCAGCTGTTTTTTATGATATTGTTGAAAATCCAGCGGCTGTTCTTGGGACTGTTACTGAGCCAATCCCTATTATGACATCTGTTCACCCTATGGTTACCCGATCTAAGAGAGGTATTTTTAAACCCAAGCTTCCTATGTCATTGATGGTCACAAAACCTGCATCTGATGTCGTTGAACCTAAATCATATTCTCAAGCATCCAAATCTTCTGTTTGGCAACAAGCTATGGCTTCTGAATATAATGCTCTTTTGAAGCAAAATACTTGGTCTTTAGTTCCTCCACCGTCTAATGCCAATATCATTGGTTGCCACTGGATTTACAAAATTAAACGTCATTCCGATGGTACTGTAGCTAGATATAAAGCTAGGCTAGTTGCTAGAGGAAATCAACAAACTGAGGGTTTGGATTTTAATGAAACCTTTAGTCCGGTAGTTAAACAGCCTACATTCCGGGTGGTTCTTTCAGTTGCTGTTCAACATGGCTGGTCTCTTCGTCAACTTGATGTCTCAAATGCCTTTCTTCATGGTTTTTTGGATGAACAAGTCTATATGAAACAGCCTCCTGGTTATATTGATCCTCATCGTCCGTCGTATGTTTGTAAATTATCCAAAGCCCTGTATGGATTGCGCCAAGCTCCAAGGGCGTGGTATGCTTTGTTCTCTTCTTATTTGATACAACTTGGGTTTAAAAATAGTCTTGCGGATACTTCTTTGTTTGTTTACCATAAATCTGGCTACCAAGTTTATGTACTGATTTATGTAGATGATATTATTGTCACGGGTAATGATTCCAAATTTATTGATGATGTTTTGGACAAATTAAAATCAAAGTTTGATTTAAAAGATTTGGGGGATTTACATTATTTTTTGGGAATGGAAGTGCATAGAGATTCAACTGGTTTGTATTTGACTCAATCTAAGTATGCGACTGAAATTCTAAATAAAGTGGGTATGTTGGACTGCCAGTCTTCACCTTCTCCTGCTTCAGTCAAATCTTCTTCTCTACCCGAGATGTCTGTCCATTTCTCTGATGTACATTTCTACCGCAGTGTTGTGGGTTCTTTACAATATCTCACCTTAACTAAACCGGAAATCTCTCATGCTGTTAATCAAGTTTGCCAATCTATGCATCAACCTACTGAGGGTAATTTTGCTGCAGTAAAACGGATTCTAAGATATGTAAAAGGGTCTTTGTATCAGGGTTTACATTTTACACCTGCTGCGTTTTCTGTTACTGCATATTGTGATGCTGATTGGGCTGGTGATTCGTATGATAGACGATCTACTAGTGGTTTCTGTATTTTTATTGGTTCTAATCTTGTATCTTGGAGTGCTAAAAAGCAGCAAACAGTAGCACGGTCCAGTACTGAAGCTGAATACAAATCTTTAGCTCACACTACTGCAGAATTGGTTTGGTTACAGCAGATATTTTCTGATTTAGCTCTTACTTTATCTTCTCCACCTTCGATATTTTGTGACAATTTATCTGCTATTGCCTTGGCTTCTAATCCTGTTTTTCATGCCAGAACCAAGCATATTGAAGTTGATTACCATTTTGTCCGAGAAAAGGTACTTTCTAAACAAATCCATATTCAATACATTTCTTCCAATAATCAGCTTGCAGATTTGTTTACCAAGCCGCTGCCCCGGATTCGCTTTCAATTCTTAACTGCCAAACTCATGCTGGCTTCTGCTCCGATGAGTTTGCGGGGGACTGTAAGACTAGCTCATTAATGGGTATTTTAATGAATATGTTTCTGGGTTGTAAAGTGTAATCTTTGGATTTGTTTGTAATGGTTTTAAATTGTTTTGTAATCAGTTTGGGCTCTTATCAATTTGTTGGGTTGTATTAATTTGTTTGGGATTTAGTTGTGTTTGGTAATCAGTTTGGGCCCAGAGACTTAAGGCTGTGTTTTAGTCAAAACGCTGCCGTTTTGATTTGTATTTTAGTTTCTGTGTATATGTTGTAAGACGGATCAATTTACGGGTAAGCAATTCATTTTGGTTAGTTTTTCTTTCTCTCTCTAAAACTGTAAACTCTCCGTGTTCTTCCAAGAACACTATCAATCTATGTACTTTAATTCATTGGTTATGCTTCTGTAATCGTGTTCGTATGCTTGAACTAGCATTTTCTACATGGTATCAGAGCATGCAACGCTCTTACGAGCTTCGGTCCTGCAATCAACGTTCAGTGCTATGAAGATCTTCATTTCTGAGCAACGATCTACAACGATCTATCAAGATCGAGTCCGGTTTTACCAAGCTATGATGATCTTAGACGAATCTGAGCCCAGATCTAGTAAGTTCTTCTCAGATCTGTCGTTTTTCACAGATCTAGTAAGTTTTTCTCAGATTTATTGAGTTCCTGTGTCAATCGTTGGCTTTGAGTCTGTTTGTACGTAGATCTATAGATCTGCTTTCGATTTTTCTTTCGATTTCTTCAAGATCTGGTGTGATTTTCGTGTTTTCTTCAAGATCTGGTGAGTTTTCTCGCTGCGATAGCACAAATCGTTTTGTTTCTGAGATAAAAACGTCGAGTTTCGCAATCTAGGGTTTAGTGTTCTTGGTTTGAAGGTTCCGGGTTGTGCTTGCTGTTCTCGGGTCATCTATGAGTTTTTCGGGGTTTTGTTGAGTTCCGGGTTGAGTTTGAAGGTTCCGGGTTGAAGGTTCCGGGTTGAGTTTGTTTCCGGTTTGAAGGTTTCGGGTTGTGTTTGGTTTTCGGGTTTTGGTTCCGGGTTCCGAGTCTGGTCCTGTCCGGCACGTTCGGGTCTGGTCCTCGATTCAGTTTTCGGTTTCGTTTCGGACCATCTCTTCGGCCCAACTCGTCGGCCCAACTCGTCGGCCCAACTCGCCTGTTCAACTCGCCGGTTCAACTCGCCGGTTCAACTCGCCGGTTCAGACCTCCGGTTCAACTCGCCGGTTCAGACCTCCAGTTCAGACCTCCGGTTCAGACTTGTTGCTGTTGAACTCAATTCAGAGTCTGCTGATGCTTCTGCTATTATTGCTGCACTGCTGAGTTTAAAAAAAAAAAAACAATTTTTTTTTGCTAAATACTGCGCTGCTGCTGCTAAATACTGCAATACTGAAATTGATAAAAACTGCTGCTACGGTATGTTCTTCTGTCTGCTAAGTGTTGTTACCACATACTGCTGATACGGGTATGATTTCTGCTAACTGCTCAGTTTCGGATTTATGATTTCTGCCACATATTTGCCTACTTGCTAGTTGCATTCATGCTTCGTACAGTTGATGATGCTAGATAATGCTGTAATTTTCTTCTGAAACTGTGACTATGACTGCTGTCAGCCTGAGTTTGCCTTCGTCTTTGGTTTTTCTAATTTCAAATATTCACTCATTTGTGACAATAAAATTGGATTCCACCAACTATATTTTGTGGAAAATTCAACTCGAAAATGCTTTAAGAGCAAATGATCTTCTGGGTTATGTGACTGGAACTGTTCCATGTCCATTGTCTGATGCTCCTGATCCTCCTACTGTTTCTGTTACTACTCCCAACTATGCTTTGTGGAAACTTATAGATAGTCAGCTTCTGTCTTGCATTACTGCAACTATCTCTCCTTCAGTCCTTCCTCATGTATTAGGTCTTGCTTTGTCTTCTCAAGTTTGGAAAAACTTAGAAAACCGATTCAACTCTTTGTCTAAGTCACATGTTCATGACTTGAAAAGACAACTCTTTAACCTCAAAAAGACCTCTACTATGGAGTCCTATGTTGATTTCATCAAGGAGTGTTCCTACAAATTAGCTGCAGCAGGATCTCCTATTGATGAGGATGATCTTGTTCTTCATGCCTTGAATGGTCTTCCGAGTCAGTTTAATTCACTTAAAACTGCCTTGAGAACTCGACCTGAACCCATTAAGTTTGAGGAACTCATTACATTAATGAATGCTGAGGAGAGTCATGATTTAAAGGAAACTTCTGATTCTCACAGCACCTCTGTGTTTGTGGCAACTAGTGAAAAATCACAAAATCTTCAGTCTTCTCAGCCTGTGTTGCCACATCAGCAACAATCTGGGATTCCTAGACCTCAAGTCCAGTTTCCTAGATATGATCAAGGGCAATCTTCCAGTGCTCCTATGTTCATGCCTGTTTTTCACAATCAGCATTTTCCACATCAGAATTTTCCAAGTCAGAATTTTCCCAGTCAGAATTTCCAGAATCAGTTTCGAGGGGTTTCCAACTTTAGACCTAGAGGCAACAAGAAACCAAACAATTTTACTAAACATCCATGTCAAATATGTGGAAAGACCAATCATACTGCTAGAGAGTGTTTTCATAGACTCAATATGCAGTATCAGATGCCTCAACCTCTCCAAGGGCAACAGATGTCTCATGCGGGCCAAAATTCTCAGATGTTTTTCTCCTATGCCTCAGTTTAGTCAAGGTCCACAGTTCTATCCTGTTAGACCTACTGGACCTTATCCCATTCAAGCAAACATGGCTGCTGTCTCTTCTGTTCCTACGTATCCGGTTCAGTATGCCCCTGTTTCTCAAGCTTTGTGTGCTTAGGGTTCTGCTACTCCTTTGTCTGGTCCACAATATTCGGGATCTTCTCAACCCAGTCAGGGCTCTAATACAAATTGGTATTTTGAT
>JAULLG010563707.1:0-15427 GCA_035668355.1 Sarracenia leucophylla
CTCATTAGAATTCTCATTAATATTTCTGGATCCCGGATAATAAATGCATAAAAGCATGGCTTTTAAGCATACTATCCCAACATATGGAACTGTCAAAAATTCCTTGCACGTCCAAGTATCTGACGAAAAATCCCTGGATTTGACGAAAATTCCTTTGATGCGGGTGATGGGGAATTGACGAAAATTTCTCCAAATTGACGAAAAATATGAACCCCCGAGGAGAGAGAAACGTCTCAGCTTATTTCTGACGAATTGACTCTTCAAATTGACGAAAATTCTTTTGCTTTGTTTCCTCCACTTCTAACGAAAAATCTCCATATCTGTCGAAAAATCTTCCTGATTTCCTTCTTTAATATTGACGAAATTTCAAGGCGCTTTTGACGAAAATTCTTCCTTTTCCCTTCTTTATTTCTGACGAAAAAATCAAAGCACATTTGACAAAAATATCTTCTTCCAAACTGATTTTTCTCTTTTCTTCTCTTCTTCTCTTGATATTAAATACTTGCATTTTTGCAATAAAAATGAGCTTCACAATGGATTAAAAAAAACCTATGAACAAAAACTCAAAAACACATCTCAAACATAAATACCAACAAATAAATTGGTTGGAATAATCAAAACCAAAATCAAGGCTTGATTGAAAAAGCCTTTAGGACAACATAATGTTTTGGTTACCTTTTCCTGGTCTTCCTTGATTAAGAAGTGTGTTGTTCCATTGGAAGATTGTACACTAACTTGTGTTGTCTTGGTTTGCCCTTTCACAAAGTCTTCAACGATCAACATTCTCTCAATACATACACGGTATTTGATTTTGTTTGGATACGTACATTGTTGTAGGCTCTAGTACCTTGGACAATTTCTATTGCATTGCACCAGATGTCTCTATGTTGTTTCTTAATCCCTTTCTCTTCATTGTCATCTCTTTGTTGATCTTATTGAGGATGACATTGTCTACCTCTTTACACACTAAGCTTTGATCTAAACACAGGCATCATTCCTATGTCCTTAGATTTTTTGTGGCTTGAGTCATTTCAGATTTCAATAGGTTTGGTCTCTACATTTTTAGAGCATGTGTTTTTGTATACCCCTCTTGTGTTGTATCCCCTTGTGTACCCGTTTGAGCCGGTGTGAGAAATATGATCCGTTTGTTTTATTTCTCTTAATTTTTCATTTTGAATGCTTTTGTGCTTAACTTGCTTAAGCGTGGTCATAAGTTTGATACAAGATGATAATTACTCTTGTCTAGCATAATTATTTGATAGATTTTCAAGTAGTTTAAAGTTTCTCTTTCGTATACAATTTTGCTTATATTTATACTGTAAGTTTATAGTCATGATCTTCCATCTATTTGTACACACTCGTTAGGGACTTAACACTTGTAAGTCACAAGTCAGTCTATTTCTAGTCATTCGGTTATGACCCTTCAATCCTTGATTTAGATTGACCTACATTTGTGATTTACCTTAAGATGCTTTCTCTTGTCTAGTTTCACATTTGAATGGCAACCTGTTATAGGTGTAAGTCGTTGTTCTATGTGAGTAATCGCCTACGTTCGGTGTAAGTCGTCATTCTTGTGTCCCTTTCGGTAACAATGTTTTTTAAAAAAAATAAATATTTGTTATCTATACCATATTTGTGCACCACAAGTATCATACACAAAAAAAAATTAAAATAAAAAATAAGAAAATGTTTATTGTAATTTTTTTGGCTTGGGTTAAAAATGGGCAAGAGGTTACGTGTGTCTCTTGGTTAAAAAGACTATGGTTTGTGCGTATATCTGAAGATCCAAATACTTTGGGATTTCCTTCTTATTTTGAGTGGATTGTTCATCTCTTTATGATAGGATTTGAGTCTATCATATGCTTTGTCAAGCTCTTTGCACTTATACACCGAGTTCACAATTCACTATTAATAGAGAGATCGCATGAACTATACATACTTGAGTTAATCCTTACAAATTGTATATTGATACATTGATTATCGATTTTTTATGCAAATTTCTCAAGTTTTTAAGCGCTTCGACGAGTTATTTAGTTGGTGCTTATATCACCTTCATCCCTAAAAATATGCAATTTTATCATATATGTTGTATAATTTTTTATTTTTTCAACCTTTTTGATGAGCTTGGGTTGAGAGAGAGTGACTTAGAGGGTGTTTGATTGAGTTTTATCTCATAGTTGGGATGTTATGTTCAGGGGGAGTGTGTTTCATAGATATGTTTTTATCATTGAGCCAACACTTAGTTTATGTTTCATAAAAAGTAACTCCAGTACTCGGTGCTCGTAGACCACTTAAAAAGCGCTCGAGCGTAGTGTACATGCTCGCAAAGCGCTCATTGAGCGCTCGAGCGTTGTGCGCAGGAAAAGGGCTATAGATTCCTTCCAGGGCATATCTCTTCCTCCCTATCTCCCATTTCTTTCCATCTCACTCTCACTCTAACTCTAAGAACATCCTCTACCCTCTCCCGATACCTCCCACCGCTGCTCTTCTTTCGTCGTCGACCTTCTTAGTGTCCTCATTTGGATATTATCATGGCTTCCATTCTGAATCATCCTCCACCAACTGTAGCTATGACTCTTGTGTCCACTCCCTTTCTTGCCATGTTTGACACGATCCTTTTGATCTTGCCTATGATTAGCCTCCTCGTCTCCCTCACCTGAGGACGAGGCTCTTCTGGTTGTAAGAGTGGGTCCCGAGACTAGAAATAGTCGGGCTCTTTGTTCTATGACCACTTTCCTACTGATGCTACATAGGAGGCCTATGCAGTTATTGTTTCTTGCGGTATCCTCATTGAGAGGAATATCCACATGACGAAGTTTACCCCGATCGAGCTTATAGCTCAGTTTGAGTAGCGAGGCTAGCTTTAATTGTGTTCTAGTCACAGAGAGGTGCTTCTAGAGATGGTCCAGGAGTTCAACTCAAATATGACCTATCTCGATATGACTACTTATTCCCTCTCCCTCAAGATACGGGGTCATCAATTAACGTTCTTTGTTTCAGACATTATTACCCTTTATCGTGTCCCTAACGTCACCGACCGCCACAATCACATTCCTGATGCCATCCATCCTAGTCGTACTGGTGTCTCTCGGGAGCTTTCCAACGGGGCTTTCAATAGGGTGGTCTTCGTTCTCTCCCATCATCTCACTCCCCATTACCGGTTACTGCACCAAATCATTGAATCGATCATCGATCCCACCAGACACATATTGGACATCAGTGTATATTGTGATGTTCTCATGTATGTGATTGGTCATGTGTATTCAATTGGAATCGCTTATCCCATTTGGTATATGATCGAGTCTTACTCTGGTCGTCCCTCCAGCACCTATGGGATCCCCTTTGCCTCCCCTATCACTAGATTTTGTCAGGATCGGTCAGTCCCCCATATCTCCTCAGAGCAGGTGCTCTATCCACAAGGTGATATCACATGGCCGATGCTCACTAAGAGCTCTGCCCATGTGTCACATGACATCACTACCATTCTTGTCTCTGATCGTCTTCAACTGGCCTACCCTTCTTCAGAGCCCATGTTCTCGATGATTTATATGGCCCCTTATGGCAACACCATCACCGCCACATGCCACCGCACCACCCACACATCCAGTTGATGCTGTAGCTGACACTCCAGTACCACCTGAGGTTCGTTTAGGTGGTCTTCGAGAGCTACCACATATGCCCGATGCCCTTCTTGGCCCTTCAGCGAGTGTTGACCCATCGGATGATGTGTTGACCCAACTTCTCCATCAGTTAGTCGCCCAAACACAGATGTTGGATCGATATGATGCTTGGTTCCAGCATATCGATCGAGTGTTGATTGCTTTTCAATAACAGTTACACACCCTATCCGTAGGCTTGACCATGGTATTCGAGGGTCTTGCCACCATTACCCATTAGTCTCGACGTGATGATTATACAACATCCTCGTTTGAGGAGGACGATAAATAATTTTTTTTCTCTTATGCTTTTATTTATTTATGTTCTCTCTACATTATGTATCTTTTTCCTTTTTCACTTCGGGACACAAAGGGAGAGAATACTTAGTTCTCTCATTGTAATAGAGTAGCATGTTTAACCTGTTATGGATGGTGATTGTCAATTGGGTTAGTATTTTATTTGATGACATATATAATCTGCTATGTACCTCAAACTGATTCATTTTGACGATATATGATATGATGTATAATTTCTAGTTCTGCACATCATCTATGATAGTTCTATATTGTTTTTTATCTCATGCATGTTTACTTGATATGCGCTTTCCATGTCTAATTTAATCTTGCCTTACAATTGTTTGTTTATGGTTATACCACATATCTGTTTTACGCTTGTGGTTGAGTTTTCTTGTACAGTGAGTAGGAACATGTTGTCGCTTCAATCCATACCGTTCAGTATAGATTCTTGAAGGTTTGCGAGTTGATCATTCTCATATATTTTCTTAGTTTCTTTTTCTTGTATAGGATTTTGTATTTTGATAGTTTTGTACCAAAAATGCCAATGGGAAAGATTGTTAGTGTAATTCCCTATTTTCGGATTAAATACAAAATCATGGTGTCTATAGCTTTATTTCTGGTTTAGGATTTTGAGTGTTTGTGTCTAAATCCTCAGTCCAATTCACACTATCAAACTCGTTCTGAACCTCGTACAAGATATATTTCGCCTACTATGCACATCCACATGTACATATCAACGGTCATACATTATATCATATAGGATGCATGTTGGAGCGTAGGATAATTCTCTAGAACTTAATGTGTTAATTAAAAGCTGAAATCTAGAATTGGCACTCGTAAAGTGCATGAGTGCCTTACAAGCACTTCCAAGCACTCGCAGAGCACTCGAGCGCCTATCGAGCACTTTCATTTAAATATCATTTTTCTTTGACACAAACTTAGGGTGTTAAAGCACTCATAGAGCGCTTGAAAGGTGTTCGAATGCCCCTTTTGTCTCTCTCCAATTTTCATTGGCACTGACTAAAATGTTTGCAAAATATAAATGTGCTTCAAGAGCGCTCAAGCGCACTACGAGCGTTGAAGCGCGCTCACAGTGTGAGCGAAGAGTAGTTAAATGCTCCTCACAGTTTTGCTCAGCCAATGAAATTTAAGCCCGATTTTTGTATATAAGCTATCATTTCGGTAGTTAAGGTTTGAGAGCCTATCTTTTATAAGGTTCCCTTTACCCTCATGCTTCATATCCACCATTGAAGCTTATTTTGGGTGCTACGAAGGTATGTATTTACACATCCTTTTACGATTGTTCATCCTTATACCTTAGTTTAGCTTTCTATCAACCATCTCATACACACACCATTCTCACCACACACACTTTAGCAGAGTTCACTCGGAGCCTTCAGTAGACGAAGATCAGGAGGTTCTCCTGTAGAGACTACAGGGTCAAGGAAGGTGCCCGGGGAGCTACATCAAGAATACTAAGGTTGGCCTCCATGGGGTATATGGGTATAATTCCTATCGCTTGTGTATTTTGATACCTTCTTGATTCATAGTATATTATTTGTGTGTTGGTACCATTGTTTTCATCCCGGTGATGTTCCCTAGGGTTTTCTCATAAAATTGTGTGTATTATTTTTATGGTTGTTGGTTGGTTGGGTTTAATTTCTACTAATTATCGGTATTGCTGATAATCTAAACTCACTAGTTTGTTAGGTTTAAAAATTAAATTCTAAATTAACCAAATTAATTTTTATTTACCGACTATTAACCTATTCACCCCCACCCCCCCAGTGTAATTTAAGTGGTTAATAACTAATTTTATCAAATCATTTTAATGTCTAATTACACATATACTACACATTAAATAGACATTCAATTAGCCAAATGCAGTAGTATTTAACAGTGATGCTACTCTCATTACTTCATAGAAAACAAAATGAAGAGAATTCATTTCTTTAAATTGGCATTTAACTTATTTAACATGTTCTGAATAACTTTTCAGGTTTACGTTTTCCCAAAATGATCAAAAAAAACCCTTGTTTTAACATTTTAAAATCAGGTGTCAGTTCCGAACCAAAACTTTCTTTTGCACAGAACTATCCACCTGGTTTGCAAAAATTGATAAATGCATCTTGACTTAAATTCTGATCCTCAATTTTTTGTGATGATAGATATATGTCTTCAAAAAGTATGACACTTGACCTTTGTAAATAATCTTTAGTATTTTATTTATTAGAAAAATAATAATACCATAGGGTGTCCATATTTGACACAATTTAGTAAAAATGACATAACTTGTTCATTTTAAAAGATTTTTGAGTGATTCCAGTTGGGTTAGAGCCCTAAGGCATAAGTCCAAATTTTGGCTCTATTTCACTCAAAATAAATATTGGTATATGAAATGGATCCCAAATAAAGTTGCTAGTCCATAATAAGTTTTTGGAACAGATTTGTATATGAGAATTTAAAATATATAAAATATTATTTTAGCTTAAAGAAAAATCGTGCATGTCAAGGACACATCCAAGAAGTCTCGAAAAAAATTTGAGAAGACATAATTATGTCTAGATATGTTGAACATGTTGGCCATTTTCGGATTTAAAAAAAAATACCAATGGACATCTTTTAAAATGAATAGTTCTTGGCTTTTCGACTCAACATCTCTACATGCATGACCTTATCTCTCATGCATATTGTATATACATGAGGTTTAGACCATGTTTATGATTTTAGATAAAAAAAAAAAAAAGAAATCAAAAATTTGAAGTAGGAATGGATTGTTGACGTTTAAAGCTCAAAAATCCCATTTTTGGAATAAATGAGGGATTTAAACCTTTAAGCATTTCTTGAGCCAAAAACTAATCAAAAATGAAAAATAAATGTATAGAGATGTGATTCCTACCTTAGATAAGGGCTAGAAATGAAGAAGATTGAAAATATAGCTACGAACCACTAAATTAAACCTACGGGGGGTTATTAGGTTTCATGCCGATATAATTAAAATTAGTCCAATTAATGTATAAGATTAATGTTAAACCCCAACAAAGTAATGAGTTTGTATATCTGGTAAAAGAATTATTAATCCCAAACCAACCACAGCCACAAAATCAACACACACGATTTTACGTGGAAACCTTAGGGTAAATCCCCGAGATGAAAACCACAGCACCGACACACAAATATGTTTTACTACAAACCAAGAACGTTATCAAAATACAAGAAAATAATTTATACCCACATTACCCATGGATGCTTAGCTCTAGTATTGTTGACATAGCTCCCCGAGTGCCTTCTTTAATCCTATAGTGTCCACAGGAGCCAATCTCGATCTCTTTATCAATGATGAGTCCGAGTTGCCTCGGCCAAATGTGTGTTTAGTGAGGAAGGTGTATGTATGATATGGTTTATGGATAGATAAACACAAAGAACTTAGAACATACGAACAATGGTGGATATATGAATACCTTGATAACACAAGGATAATATGCTTCAACTCTGAATGAGAGGCATAAGGTTAATAGAGACCAAGAGAGAAAGAGAAGACTGGAAACTCATTATGAAAATTCTCTCATATGATTGGATCAACCCTAGCTACTGTTTAGTTGTGTGTATATATATATATACATATATATATATATATATATATATATATAAGAAAATACATTGGTGCTAGAGCACTCTTCGAGCGCACCGCGGACTTCTGATGGCGCTTGAGCGCTCTTCGAGCGCAGTTAAAGATTGCATGCGTTTTCTGTTCGTGACACTGAATGTGGAACAGGGTTTAAATGTTGAGTTTGAGTGCTCTACGAGCGCACTATGGGCGCCCCAAAAACCCAACTCTCGGTAAAGAGAAATAAGATATTAAACAGAGGCGCTTGAGTGCTCTACGGGTGCTTCAATATCTTAACTCTCAGCTTATCGCGAAAGACACAAATACTGTTTGCCGTTCGATGCCGCTCGAGCACTTTTTGAGTGCTCGATGCCACTCAAAGTTTCTCGTGCCCATTTCGCGCGCTAATGCCTAGAATCCATGCAATAGCCATGAATCCTCTAAGGCAATAATAAACACAAACTACCTTAAAGCATATGAGGAGATGAATGCATATGGGTGTGTGTATGTGGATGTCATATACGTTGTAGGATATTAGAGCGGGCTTGCAAAATATGAACAGGATGGAGGACCTAAACACATACACCTGAAACCCCAAACCCAAAATTAAAAGTACAGATACAATAGTTTTGTACTTAACCCGAGAATACTAACAATCTCCCCCTTTGGCATTTTCGAGATAAAACCATTAAAATAAATAAACCTATACAAGAAGAGGAATCTATGAGAATACATGAGAATCATCAACTCACTAATACTCGAGACCGTAATCTAAAATGTAAACATTGTATAAACAGCATGTACCTGCTCACTACACAGAAAACAAAAAACCATCATGAAGTACATATGTGATATGATGATAAAACATAATTACAGATTAAGAGTAGTCATGGCAGGAAAAAATTGCAAGTAATATCATGCATGAACATAGAGACAGATATAGAAATCGGAATGCATACATAGTGCAATAAACTAGAGACCAAATATATCACGTCATAACATTATAAATAGATGAACACCACAAGAGGTTTTGATACATTTTGATAATGTATTAGAAAAACTAATATCTTCTCCCTAATCTTTTCTCCCCCTATCACTACTTCTCCCCCTTTTTGTTTCAGAAATACAAAGGGAGAATAAAGGGACAAAAAAATCAACCAAAAATAGAGACTAGCGGCCTGAAGTTAATCCTTCAATGGATCCACTATTTGGTGCAACCTACCTCCCGACACGCTGATCGATTGCACTCATGCGGTAGTATAGGCCGGTAAGTGCTCGATCAAAGTCAAGCATCTGACGCCGAGTACTCTGTACATCTATATATAGGATTTTGGTCCTTTCATCTAGGTTCTGAAGTTGAATGCTCATCAAGTCGAGCCGATGATCGAGTGCTAGAAACTTTGCAATGAGCATCATACACAGCTCCTCAAAATGAGAGGCCAACAGATCAACAGTGACCATAGAAGGCGAGATGTCACTAGAGGTGTGGCGAGAAGGAGGAGTTGGAGGATGGTGATACACGCTTTCATCAGGCATGGTAAATGAGATTGAATGAGCGAGACCGACCAGCAGGGAAACCGAATTGATGTCGACCTAAATGGGACGGCGAGTGAAAATGGAGGACCGCTGAAAATGGTAGCCAAGGGCGAATGATACACTCTTGGCGAATGATACACTCTTGGGGCGAATGATACACTAGAGACGAACAGATGTGACCTTTTGGTTAGAGTACATTCACCAACGGGCGCGCTTGTGCTCTCTTATGCTACTCGTGCGCTTAGGGCTCAAGCATTATTCAAGCGCTTTTCAAGCGTTGTGCACTTGAAGAGAGTTCTAAGGAAAATAAAGTAAGTGTTAGTAAAAAAAAAGAAGTACACTTAATGAGATCACTCCCTTAGGCCTGAACAACAACATAAATGAGATAATACTCACATAAGTATTCTCTAAATATCTCCCTCTCAACTCGAAAACACCTAAAGAAAATTATGCAAAATATGAAAATATACAGCACATAAAGGATTGTCCGGGTCCATTGCGATTGTGAGCCCACTTGTATATTTTTCAAAACCTTTGACCCGATCTTTCGCGTTTCATGCACCAAGTCAAATACTGGACAAAATATACGAACTATGCATTCACACATCATACATACAATAAATATGAAACAGTAAATGCAAATCATCTCAATTGGTTTTCCCATTAATATGCCAGGGATCAAGGATAAAAATACATAAAAACATGGCATTTAGTATATAATCCCAACAATCTCCCACTTATACTCAAAGCCATGCAGGTATACATTGACACCTAACGCTTTTACTTATGTAAAAGGACCCACTAGGTTATCCGCATACGTAACCATGTATACCACAATGTATCCACATTGTACAGTCTCCCAGATGAGACATTACTTTCCCTGAATGTGCTTTCCCGAAGGAAACACATAGCCTGAGGTGAACCTCGTAGAATTCCTATCAATCCTGGAAAAATGAGTCTATATACCCAAGGGATACAAGACTATCAACCTGGTACACCAACATATACTCCCTAATACCTTTCCGATACTTGAGTATATTCTTGACCACATTCAAAATGCTTTACCTCTGAATTTGACTCATATCTGATTTCTATGGCAACAACATAACATATATCTGGTCCAGTATAGAGCATAGCATACATGAGAATTCCCACCGCCGAAGCATAAGGAATACCTCTCATCGTCTCTATCCCCAGGGTGTTTTAGGATACTGATCCCTAGATAGAGTAATTCCATGTTTGAAAGGAATAAATCCTTTCTTGGAATTTTTCATGCCAAAACGAGCAATAGTCAAGTCAATATAACGGGCTTGGGATAAGCCCAACATCCTACGTGATTAATCTCGCAAGAGGTTGATCCCAAGGATTTGGCCCGCTTCTCCCAAGTCCTTCACGTCAAATTGACTTGACAACCATACCTTTACCGAATATAGCAACCCCACATCGTTGCCGATTAGGAGTATGTCATCAACATAGATGACTAGAAACACTACCTTGTTTCCATTACGCTTTCAGTACATACAATATTCGATAGGACACTTTATCAAAGCCAAAGCTTTTGATCACCTGGTCAAATTGAGTATTCCAAGATCTCGATGCTTACTTAAGTCCATAAATGGATCTCTGAACCTTGCACAACATATGCTCATGGCCCTTTGCTATGAACCTGTCTGGCTACATCATATAGATGCTCTTTTCAAGACTTTCATTAAGGAAAGCTGTCTTGACGTCCATCTTCCAAATCTTGTAGTCAAGTTTTCCAGTAATGGATAAGAGAATTCAGATAGCCTTAAGCATGGCTACCAATGAGTTGGTTTCCTCATAATCGAACCCTTCATTTCGTGTAAACCCCTTCGCAACAAGCCTAGCTTTGAAGGTTTCAACCTTCCCGTCTACTCCTCTATTTTTCTTGTAGATCCTTATGCACCCAATGGGTTTTATCCCATCTAATGGTTCTACAAGCTCCCATACCTTGGTAGAGTACATAAACTCTTTCTCAGATTCCATAGCCTTTTGCCACAACTCTGCATCATTGTCTTGAAGTGCCTCATTGTAGTTCCTGGGTTCGATATTAAGTTCTTCCAGGATCCTGTCGAGTGACTCTCCCAAGAACATGTACGGGTTGATGAACAACCCTCCCACTACGATGGGAACCCTCCAATGCACTCGTGATAGGTGGTGTCTCATTTTGCTCATCAGGTATAATATCCAGTTATACCATATATTCAGTCCTAACCTCTTCTAGAACAATTTGTGACCAGGGCTTGTGGTTTATTATATAATCATCTTCCAAGAATCCTGGATTTATATTAACAAATACCCCTTGACTCTTAGGATTATAAAATAAATCACCCTTAGCTCCTCCAGGGTTCCCTACACAGAAACAAGCTTCTATCTTTGGTTCCACCATACTTACATTTCCCACCAACACGTAAGTTGAGCAAGTCCCATATCCGAAGACGTTTAAGACTTAGTATACACCTTGTCCTCAACTCCATAAGGTCATCGGGAAATTTCTTAATAGGTACCAAATGCATAATGAAGCCCATTGTCTCTAATTCAAATTTCCAAAACGAATGTGGTAAATCCGAATAACAGATGTAATATCCAGACCAATCCTAATTAATTTAATTTAATTAATTAGGAGGGTTATAAAAGAAATGGATATTGTGGAAAGAAGTTGAGGAGAGTTATATATTCTAGTATGCAAGTCAAGTTTAAAAATTTGGGGCTTTATGGAAATATAGGAAGAAAAGGAGTTAATGTATTGATTTATCAATACATGAGGGACAAATAAGTAAAAGCTAAGAGAGTAAGTGGCAAACGTGTAGGTTAAAGGGGAAAAAGTGGGGTGGCGGCTGGAGTTCTACTCCATTTGATAGGGTTTATTCCCCTTCCTCATATTTCGCTCTAGAACTTCTATGCATAGGAGGGGTTTTTTTTTCGAAAGAGATTATGAAGAGATTCAGTGGAGGGCAAAAGAAAGCAAAGGAGGGCCACGAAATTAATCTTTTTCTGGACTCTTAGCTTCTATCCAGCCACATTCGGCCACAAGAGGTAAGGTTTGGTGGGTATTTTCATGAAATTCTTGAGTTTATGCACAAGAACGAGTAGAAATCTTTGATATTCATTCGTTTGATGATTTATAATCCTTAATCTTTTTATATCAGATCAAGGGCAGGGGTTCTAGGGTCCCAAAGATTCCGGATTTCGGCCTCCATTGATTGATTAAGGTAGGTTGTATGACGAGGTACGCGTAGATGTAATAACGTGTGAAGTTTTGAGGAAAATCGTGGTTGTTTGAGGTATAAATCACGCTATACATCTTGTATGGCCGAAGATTCTCGATATGAAAGTTGGTTTTATTGAAGTTCTAAACGTTTATTTATGTTTAGAATGCATAGGTCATTTTATTTGAAGTTATGGTGCAAAATTAGAGAGATTTCGAAGTTGTAGGATTTCTGCAAACAGGCTGACACAGTCGGCTGTGTCCCAACACAGTCGGCTGTGTCACTGAAGTCGAGTATGTTTTCTGAAAATAGGCCGACATAGTCGGCTGTGTCCCAACGTAGTCGGCTATGTCACTGAAGAAGAATTTTTTTTAATTTTTGAATATACTTATATACATGTGTTTGAAGAAGAAGAGAATGGTTGGGGAAGTATTGCTTCAGGTTTTGGGGTATAGAATAACTCATTATTCTACGAAGTTCAATACTCTTATACATGTGTTAGAAAGTTAATGGATGAGAAATCACCGAAGGAAGGGTGTGCAGGATTGTGGAATAGCTTAGGCTTTCCAAGAAGTTTGTTAGCAAGTCAAGTATCCACCACGTGTGAATATTTGAAGTCGAGAGAAACCCTGTGTGTAAAGTGATGTTATATTATTGAAATAATTTTTTTAAGAAAGATAGATTGTAGCATGCGAATGTGTGTGTTGTGTCAACATTCCAAATGTTGGTAGGTACATTTACAAATTTAGATGTACCACTTGAAGTATAAGAACTGATTAAAATGAAAGGGTTAAAGGAAGTCTATGGTAGAAGCTTGAAGATGCAGGGAAGTGAGGAAAGTTAAAGTCCTCGTAGGGATTGTTAAAAGTAAAAGAAAAGTGTTGAAGATGGTCCCTTTGTCCGAGGGATTCGAAATATTATTTCTTTAGCCAAAGCAGGTCTGTTTGATAAGCGAAGGGTCATAAGACCCTCGAAGTTTTTCTTAAATGAAATGTGAAGTCTAAAATGGTGGGGATAGGTCTAAGAGTTCTCTAGACCGAAGTGGTAAATGGATGGCCTCGGCCTCCCGCTTGATAACATGGAAGGTTAGTTATTACATGTGTGTAATATTTGAAGCTTGGTTTCAATCTGTTAAACCTAGAACATGTTTATAGACAAGAAGAATACATTATATGAATGTGATTTGAAATAAAAAGGAAGTGAAGAAGATAAAAAGAAAGTGTATAATTTAATTGGAATAGCCTAAGCTTTCCGAAAGAGAAACTAGAAGTCTAAAGTTTCCATAATTGGAGAGAAGGTGAAGTATGTAATTCCTTCTCGGAGTTTACGATTTAAGACATAATTAGAGAGAAGGTGAAGTATGTAATTCCTTCTCGGAGTTTATGATTGAAGACATAATTTGAGAGGAGGTGAAGTGTGTAATTCCTTCTCGGAGTTTATGATTTATGTCATAATTGGAGAGAAGGTGAAGTGTGTAATTCCTTCTCGAAGTTTATGATGCTTATATTGAAATTATGAACCTCTGGGTCATGATTGAGAGAAGGTGAAGAATGTAATTCCTTCTCGAAGTTTATGATGGAGAGAGGGTGAAGAATGTAAATCCTTCTCGAGGTTTATGATGCTTACATTTGTAATTGTATATGTTCACTTACATCTTGCATCATATGTCATATTTTCTACTAGCTAAAGCTGACGTTATTATTTTATCTTTCTTATAAAATAATAACGCAGGTAATACAGGTAAAGCTATTGCGGAAGATCGAGGTGGATACAATTAGTGGAAGCTTAGAGAACTTTTATTTAGTTTCTCATACTTTTAGACTCTTATTTGTTTATTTGAAGAACCAATTTCAGTAGTTTGTTGAAGATTTATATACTTTAGTAGGCTATGTCTTGTTGAGGCTTGGGGCCTCCATCTTGTTATAGTCTATCTCATTTATTGCATGTTGGTGAGGAACACCTCTTTGGGTTTTGGTTTTATGGGAAAAGATTTGTATTTACTCCATTCTTACTCTATTTTGTTCTGTAAATGCTGAAAGTGTGGATTAAAGTTTCAGAATTTGGTTTAACAGAAAATTTGAAGCTACAGTATTTTCTCACGCAGTCGGCTGTGTCTCTAACATAGTCAACTGTGTTAATCTGATTCTGCTTCCTTATTTTGTTGAAAGGTTCAGAAATTTAAAAAAAATTAATAATATGGATTGGAAACCTTTAAAATTATAGGTGTTCGAAACATTTTTATGAAGAGAATTTGTATGTTTTTAAGAAGTTTTCTTGATAGATTTTTTGGAAGAGAAACTTTAATTAATTAAAAGGAATTTTAATTAACTCCTTGAAGGTCAGACTGTTACAGAAGAAGTGAGAAATTAAACCAGATCGAGTTGCTATGCTCAATTCTATGGACCCGTTCGGTGCTAGGGTGGCTCGAGACCTACTGGTCTGGTCGCCGAGTCGAGTTTGGTTCCACTGCTTGGGTTTTCCGAACCCACTGATCTGTGTTGATGCCCGACCGACGGAGAGGGGTGGTTCGAAGTCCACTAACCTGGAGGTTGCTCTGATCGGCTCTACCGAACTAGAGGTTGCTCTGGTCAGCTCTGACCAGCTATGCTTGCTGACCGAGATCTGCTGCTCAGTCATCTCTGATGGGGATCGACTTCTGATCAAGAATTTATGTTTGTCATCTCTCTCATGGGGGTCAGCTTGCTGATCAGGGTTTGGGAGGTTTGAATCTCCATCGGTTCCAAGATCTACTGCTCCCGGAGCTCGGTTAAATCACCCACATCGACGGCAGGTTAGGGTTTTGCTCTTTCTTCTCTTTCTGTCCACTCTTCTCCCTCGTGTTTTTTGCAACCTGTCTCGTGTATTGGACAATCTTGCCCATGATTTCGATGAAGCCGATGGACTTGTTGGATGATTTTGTTGGTTATTTTATTGAGCGTTGTGGCTAATCCTTTCTGCCCGAGGTCTCTGATTGATCGGGATGAACCGTCGCTTTGACGACATCTTCCTCTCCAGGACCCCTAATACCACTGGCCATTGATAATATGTTTACCTCCTTCGAGTCTTGACATCACTCTCATAAGTGAAGCTCAAGACATGAC